>JAJIZL010018431.1:1234973-1258658 GCA_023969395.1 Amblyomma maculatum
TGTGTGTGTGTGTGTGTGTGTGTGTGTGTGTGTGTGTGTGTGTGAAATCGTCTATGCTTACAGTGAATGTTTTGTGTTGTTTTTTCATAATGCTCGACGCCAACTTTGTCAAAATTCACGAAATATTTTCTCTCACCATTGCGCTGCCTCCTGATTTCGCAGCGTGTCGATGACGAAGCGTTTCCGAAAGAAGAATGCTGAGAAAGCTACACTATTGTATAGATACCTGACTTGCTGAACATTCTTGTTTTTGTGACCTAATGAGACTGAAATATATGGACCGATTTATGTTCTGTTGCCTCGATCATAGAAAACTATTTTTAGAAAGCAGCGATTTATATATATAATAAGTGTTTTTCTTGTAATCAGGCCGCCTATAATCGTAGGCTAATCAGTATCTGAGGAACAATGCAGGTAGAAATTATCAGCATAATTAACACTAGCAGCAAAATACATACATTTGAACGAGGACCTGCAAAGGGCCCCAACGTGGGAGCCTTTACCATTTTCGCACCATACTCTTAAAGACGGAACTTAAGCTCCCCCCCCCCTCCCCTTTTTATAATTTGGTGTACCTATACCTTAAATATAAATATATCCGCACATCTCTCGGTAGTCCTGTAGTTTCTCGCTGTATATTTTCGAAGCTATACATCATTTGTGTTTTATGATAGCCCTGATTATTCGTACTAAGCTCCGAACAAATTCCTGAAGGAAATTTCTTGCCTGGAATCACAAGCCTAAAAGATATCAATAAATATGTTTAAAAAAGTAGCTTACAATCTCCCACAGTAGCTTCACACTATTTTCAAACAAACCCACACCATTTCGTTCATATATGACAGTCCTAGTTACACGCTCCTAGCCCAGGACACACATCCCAAGCAAAATATTGCTTTGCGTGTGAGGCTTAGATTGATATTTCCAGTAGGTTCACAAAACTAGGCTATAATATCCACTCTTGCATCGCGGGTATTTCGAAAATCTCAGCTCATTAGTATTTATAGCAGCCTAATATTTAGTGATGTCCAAGAAAAGATTTCAAAACCGAATGTATTTTATATATCTAAAGGTTAGATCACTCCCATCAAAACGTGTTTAGCAATACATAATTTTATAACGTGCTAAAGTTGCCTCCCAATAATAATGTGTCGCAGAAGCTGAACGTAAATAACAGACGCAATCACAAGGGCAACTCTCAACACTGGAGCCGAAAAAAGTACGAATGCAACGCTTCTAGCCAGAAATACATTATATCATCGAATAACAACTCTTTTTTTTTTTTTGCGTACGCTCCTCATCAGCTGTTTCTCTACTTAGCTTTATCGGGACTCAGCGATTGGCCGATGAGGAGCAAACGCTTCCTTTTATGGAGCCCTATAGCAGTCTCGAAAGAAAGCTATTTCTTCCCTTTTAATGTTTCCGGTCTGCTGATATTAGTTCAAGGTTGAAAGTGCATGCATGCATTGTAATATCGGCCGCCTGTTGTGAGAAAGCGCTCCTGTAAAGAGAAAGTTAGTCACAACATGCGTGGTATGTGCCACGAACCGTAGCGCTGGGGTCACACCACGTAGAATACATCAGAAACTATCCGGCAGCCACTGACAGAAAGGAAAATATGTTTTTTTTATTATTAGGAAGTGTTAATTACATGTGTGGATGACTGAATAGAAAGTAGTAGAGAAAACAACCACATACGGCGGATGAGATGGGGTTGTTTCTTCGACTAATCTCAAGTCAATTACCACCGTGTTTAACTAAAACTTCACAGTGACTAAATAAACCTCCCCTATGCACTCTTTTGTGTTAGAGGTAGTTAGCTCCTTTTTTATAGATGTTATTTCAAAGCCCTCAGCCCTTCATTTGTTTGCTGACCGGGTTCGGTAGGTTAATTTGATGCCTTTTTTTTTGCAAGTTAGAAATAAGTAGGAAGAAAAGAAAGAGCAAAATGGATGAGATTGGCTCTTTTTGTCTGCGCAGCTGAGTGCGACAACCGTTTCCCACAGAGATGCGAAAACTTGTTGCATTAACAGCTTTCAGAAAAAAAAAAAAATTCTACAAGCACTCATATTCATAATATAGATTATATATCATGATTTGGGGTCATGTGGGACGAGCAGTGGCGCTGGTGTAACAGCGGCTAGAATAATTTCATTTCGTTATATTTTAAGGCTGTGAGAAAAAAAATGGAGCAAGAATAAAGAGCGAAATGCCTCGGATTCACTGTTATCCTTGTAGAGTTTGGCACGACAGCTGTTCGCGGAGACACTGACAACATTTTGTCACTTTAGGAGCTTTCAGGAAAATCAATTCAAGAACACCCTAGACAGCGCTGAAGGAAATCAAGGTAAAAAACCAGTTGATTTCAGAATAGGAAGCAGAAGCCACAAAAATCAGTCATTCCAATTCAGAAAAACATAACTTTAGTGCATCGCAATTGCATTCAGAACATAATTGTATCCGTATGGATACAATTATGTATCCGTATGGATACAAGCCCACGCAATTTTGCAGGCAGAAATTGCCTTCATGTTTTTTATGTTCTAATGTTCACTTTTTCTGCGTGCTGAAGCAATCTCAAATAACGACTATTATCGGATACAGTTGTCTTTTTTAGCGATGCAAGCTAAATTTCTTACAATTTACGACAAACATTGCTTGTGTCACTAAAATAGAGCACCCAATTCATCTTGTGTAAGTAAAAAGCAATTTTTGGTTCTTTATATATTATGGAAGCTTAATATTATACTATGCGCTCATTGAAGATAATAACGCAAAGTTTTTGCACCGAATAGAAGAGTATTTACACCCAATTCGACGAAGTGAAGTCGGCGCTGCAAATAAACATTGGAAAAAATTCACGGAGAGGAAGAGGCTAAAGTAGGCGGTAGCATCGACAAACAGAGATTATTAATTGCACTACTAAAAAAAGCATGAATAGGAATATGTTGACGCAACGCATGAAGGCATTGTGCTTTAGGGAGTGAAGAAGGGCAGGGTGCCGAAAGACTAACTTCGACGATGAAGGCGTATTCCGGAAGTGATAGAAGCTTTATCTTGGTCCGTCTACATTGGTTAACGTGGCTTAGACTTGTTGTCGATTTGATAATTATTTTGCTTAAATAAACCTGTTTTGTTTGTTCCTGGGTAACATGTTTTCATTTACAGGTCACCATGAAGGGAATATGCATTGCCTTCGCTTTTCTCCTGGTCACCTTCTTGGCCATTGTGGTTTCAGGCACGTAGTTCTCTTTATTTGTACCCCTCCGAAAAAAAATAAGCGAAAATAACAACGCTTCCAATTGGCTGCAAACGTTCTAGAGCCACTGTTCAGTACCGATGTAACCATACGACCGCGAAATACTTAACCGCTTAAGTTTGTCTAATTCCTTATTTTTCACATGGCCTCAGTCGCAGGTCTTGGACTGACATTCGAAGAAGACTCAGTTACCTATAATAGTTGGGCCTTCAAGTTTCGATAAAACGTAGCTGTGAATGTGAGCGGAATAAATATTTCTACTAATATTCCTAAAAATTTATTATATTCTACCTATAAAGAACAGCGCAACAATACCATATACAACGTGTCCTCTGAAAAGGATATAAATGAACGAAACCTCTGCTACAGTATGGGTATCGTTGAAATAGTTGAATTAGAATTGAATTCTTCAAATATTCAAATATTCAATTTACAATTGAATATTTGAACTAAAATTGAAGAAGAATGAAGTTTTCTGTGCTTGTTAGCTGATAACTTAAAAGATTTTGTGGGCAATGAATGTCACGAAAATAACCGAACGTTTGCATAGAAATGCACATACTCCTAAGTAAACAAAGCATGGGCAGTCCAGATACTAAAATATTGTTACAGGAGCATTTCAAGAATATCTTTGTTTCCAACGGCATTTTCTTTATTAGCCAAAAACGTCGCAGCTCTCTTATATGGGCTATTTTCTCGTCAGGCAATGCGTCAATGCCAGAGAATACATGTCTAGCTCTCCGATAAAGAGAACATTCGCCCTCGGTACCTGACTAGCACCTGACTGCTGGTTCCCTTTTCATGCACAGCGGAGCCTCAATGTCCACTGATCAACTGCGCTGGTCCCCATCCACAGAAAGTCGCTTGTCTTGTTGGGGAGCCGAGATGCCAGTGTAGATGCGGTAAATACCTCCCGCCATTTTCTTTGGTATTCCGTACTTGTAAGGAAAGATCACAGCGCCGATCGCTGCATCTTAGCTGCTGATATGGTATACAGAGGTTACTGGGTAACCAGAGACCTCCTTACTCACTGGTAACAACAAAAAAAAAACTACTTTGAGCACAGCTTGGAGAAATGGTTTGTTTCAAAATCCTTGCTTGGGCAATAGCATGACAGTAACAAGCAAATACAGAATTAACAAAGCTCGTCGCGCTTCCGCTTCTGCCTTGTAACTTTCGCTCTCGGTGAGATACCACATGACACACTAATTTCGCAAAGACAAGCAGGCCTCACTTCAGCGATTTCAGCGTGGAAAAATAGATTTTTTTGATTGCGAGGCATTGTACGATGGCCTTTGGTCATTATTGTTTTATTACGTTAAAAAGGATTTGTGACCTCTAAGGTATATCACACGCTTATTGATTAATGATTGCCTTATTTGATTCAGAAATTGAGCGTCCTATGTAGTGCAGAAGTAATAAGGCATGCTAAATTACATCATGTGATAACGGACGCTGATACCAATTCGCAACATCAAGATCAACCAGGCTGGATACGATGGGCAGCGCTATTTTTCGTTACTTAAAGTTTCATTCTTCATTACGTTAGATCTTCTCTTGGTTTTTGAGAACAAGAGAAAGTGTATTCTCCTAAACTGCCAATGCCTGCCAAATCTTTCCAGACAAGTGAAAAGCCCTGTTACAAAATTTGGATGACGCAGGCCATTGATGACCCCACACTCCATTTTCGAACGCGCATAGACCTTTAGAGAGAACGATGGAGAGACAACATTGATCTACTACTGTCATAGCTGATCTTTGCATTTGTTGATTTTTTTTCTTTCTCTCGCACCTGTCAGTGAGAGACAGGGACCCCTGCGCGTCACTGCTGAAACACCGCTGCCCCAGGGGGCGTACTCTCAACTGCACGAGGAATGTCAACGAATGCAAGTGCCGTTGCGGTGGGTATAGCCATCATACTGATTACGTTAGGAGCAAATTTTCTGAAGGCGCCTTACCTCAGCGACGATGCCTTAACAGCGCTTCACCCAAGAGTCAAATTTTAAAAGCGCCTCACACAGCGCTCCTTTTTTATTCGTATTATATTTAATTTACCAGAAGAAGGCACGTCGCTCCTAAGGCACCCGCAATTAGGTACGGCACCTTCTTGAATTTGGCCCTTAGGGATACTAGTTCTTGCCGGGGTGGTTATTCTATTCGTGAAGCAGTATAATGTGCAAAAAATTTTCGTCACGTGTGTGCGTTACAAGAATGCTTGATTTCAATAAAACGTTCCAGGATCTCACACTTCGTCGAAATACTTTACGGCGCTTCATTGAAATGATACAAGCTTCACTGCATATGCTAACGAGTTGTTGGTTCTTCATGCTGATAGTTACGCAAATTATCCCATCATTCGCCCGTTGATGGCTACCATGTAGGGCATTGCTTGAAGACTACAGGAACATAAAAAATGTATGGAAGCAAAGAAGCAAAACTATCTTCACAATGCTCACCTGGCACCGCGCGCGACGACAGTCTAGCAGAGTACAGAGAGGCTGCCAGGCGCGAATGAGTAATTGCAGGGTCCATTACCAGGGCGCTTCTGAGCCAGTCGGTCATAGAGTCATCTGCTCACCTTTCCGCTCTAAACTGTAGAAACTAACTTCATAATGGCTCATACTGTCACATAAAAGGATTAAATTAGGGGCTCAGAACAGTCGTAGAATAAAAATATTTTCGTGTATCAGTTGCTTGACATACAAAATAAATGCACGTTACAAAAGTTGAAGAGAACAACCCGGCGGCATCGCGGAGTGGTTTATTAATCAGCAGCTGTCTATTACACTTACGTGCTAATTGCCTTTTCTAAGACACGTTCCTTTACCGAAGCGCAATATGCAATAGGAAAAAGGCAGAAAATTATTATTGCTTTATCCTCAGAGGCCAGGTTAACGCTCCTACGCTATTTGAAAAACTAAACAAAACAAAGAATGCCTGGTTAAACCGTTTAGAGAACAGCTACATAAAAATAAGGGAACATTGTCTCGTGCACTTACACTAAAAGCAATTTGAAGTGTAAATAACATTTTTGTCTCATTGCTCATATTCTCTCTGTGAGTTCTTGTTTCTATTTCTAATGAGCTATATATACATTTTCAACATTTTGTTTTACAGTTCGCAACTGACTGAATCGGGCGCGGCATCGAACTCAAGTGGCAACAGGCCTTTTTCGTCGTTCGCCATTGAGAGCCTGACAGCATATTTAAGTGAACAAAGCTTTATAAAAAATACTTGACGCATTTCCGTGATGCATTCAGTGTCCTTTTTCTTTGTTGGTTTGTGAAATTTCTGGCCCTGAGCATTCTCATCTGGAAGAGGAATAAAAATTTAAAGGTGATCAGAAACTGCATTAGGAGAATCCGAAAGCATTAGCCCTGTCGAGATGTTTTTATTCTTTATTTTTTACATTTTTTATTGTTTGTTTTATATTATTTTGTATCTTACTTCTTTTTGGTTTCTTTTTTATTTCATTGTCTTATTTTTAGTTTTATTACCAATAGTTATCATTGGTTTATAGGGAAAGAAAAGCGCAGCAAGCATCTGGAGAGCCATTTTGGTGACACGTTTTGCGGACAACACGTAACTTACTAATGCTTTCGCATTAATATTTTATTGCCACAACCGTTTAATTGGATTTACGGTGCAGTGTGATGAACTGTACAAAATAAACACCCGGTAGATAAATGCTTAAGAAAACTAGAGAAGCAGCCCATTGGGGCGCGCGGACCACACTGCTTCTCCGGAAGAACAAATACCATCGCACTATTATTGCACCGCTCGATCAATTTCCTCTACAGGCCTCAATGTAAAAAGCCGTATTTAAAAAAGACGTGAATAAATAATGTAGACGAATTAATAAACCAAGGGAAACGAACAAAGTAACCTATATTTTATTCACTTGATTTCATAGCGGAAGAAAGCTTAGGGGGCTGTATTTTTCATCCCGTACCATCATAGCTTGTACACCCGCATATAAAGTTAAAAACCGCCTTTTTTCGCAGTTTTTTCTTTTTTTTTGCCAAAGGTGGCCTCTATGTTTGTTTGTTTTTTACTAGGAACTAAATGTATTGAGTAATTGATTGATTCATTAATATCCAACGGTTGCTCAGAACCAATGTTAATGCAAACAGAGATGGTGCGAAAATATATAGTCACAGAATATAGCATTGGGGCGGCTGTTCTCTTAAAGCGACTCTGAACGAATATTTATGGTAATATCACAGTGCAGCAACTCTGTAGAGGTAGTAAATATCTCAGTCGAATTTCAAAGCCATGCGTGAAGCCAATATTTTTCAGATATTTTTTTAAAAGTACTCTTCGCGACTGCTCTAAACCGATTAGTATAACACCGCACCAGGCCTTCACAGCCACCCCCTTTCAGAGGACGTCAACATTATTTCTTATTGAGCCCCCTCATTGGACCTTGCGAGGTGACACAGGCAGGCAAGCATGACAGACGCGGTGGGGTGATGTCATTACTTCTTTTTTTTTTTATTTCTTCTTTGGCGCAAGTGTGAGATGCATGTAGGACAGAGAGATGAAGTCTTATTTTTGATCGTCGACATCTCCGGTACTATTGGAGCTAACCTGAACATATTTTTTTGCATTGACGGGAGGAGTGATGGAATACAGAATGTTGAAGCTAGTTGTCTAGTTTTGTAAGCTTTTCATGGTCCTTTTAACGAAAACTGTGACGTTCTGGGCCGATATTGGTACAAAACACAGTCTTCACTTCAGCCACCTGTTCTATGGGGTATTTGGAAACCGATGTAGTTTATACATCGCACTAAGTGCATGCCGTACGTGTGCACCCATAGAAGGCGGTGCCATTCGGGAGTGGTACTTCCGTGGAAACGAGTGAAAAGAATATTTTCAAAAATTATTGATTTTTTTCACATTGCGCCCACACACATCTTCAGTCATTAATATCCGAGTACATTTAAGAATATTGTAATAAGTATGCAACTTTTAAGTATCTGTCTTTTTAGAGATAACTATGGAACTGTGCTTTCGGACGCACCGTATTTTCCGAACGTAACTGGTACAACAGGTTGGCTTCTTAGCCACATTCAGAGCCCATACGGCACTCGCAAACTTAAAGCCATGAAAAAGACGGGTGAAAAGCTCTTTTATTCTAACACAGATTTAAATTCTACCTGCGACGTTAGGCAGGAAATCTCATCACGAATATGGACAGAATAGTCAAAGTAGCCGAGGAGGTCTATACTGGTCTATATAGTAGCCGAAGTAGTCAGGACCATAAAGATATAGGCAGTAGTGAAAAGCAGTCAGACGTTCCGCCAGTGACGAAGGACGAGGTTTAGAAAGCTTTATAAACTATGCTAAGGGGGAAAGCAGCTGGAGAGGATCAGGTAACGACTGATTTGTTGAAGGACGGGCGGGATATCGTGCTATAAAAACTGGCCGCCTTGTATAGGAAACGTCCGGTATCGTCCACGGTAACGGAGGCATGGAAGAACGTACGCTACCATTACCTTTATTCATAAGAAAGGGAACGCTAAGGACTTAAAACATTACAAGCCATGCAGTCAACTTACTTTCTGCTACATTTAAGCTATCTACTAAGGTAATTGCTAACAGAATCAGGAAAATCTTAGACTTCAATCAAGCAAAAGATCAAGCACGTTTTTGGAAACTGTACTCTACTATCATCAACCAGGTTATAGAAAACTGCTCGGGATATAACCAGCCCTTATACATAGCATTCATTGATTACGAAAAAGCTTTGACTCAGTAGAAACCTCGGCGGTGATGCAGGCATTGCGCATTAGGGTGTAGACGTGCCGAATGTGAAAGTACTGGAATATATTTATAGTGGCTGCACTGCAACCATAGGTATGCATGAAGGAAGTAACAAAATTATCAAGCAGAAAGGCGTTAGGCAACTAGACAAGATCTCCCCAGTGCTATTCACAGCTTGCTTAGAGGAAGTAGTCAGAGACTTGGAATGGGATCAATGAGGGACAAGGGTGGATGGAGAATATCTCAGTAATCTCGATTCACTGATGACATTGCATTGCTAAGTAACTCGGGGGATGACCTGCAAATAATGATTGATGACCTAGACAGGAAAAGTAGAAAGGTAGGGTTGAAAATCAATATATAGAAGACTAAGCTAATGTTCAAAAGCCTCGGGAAGGAACAGAAGTTTACGTTAGATAGCGAAGTACTGGAAGTAGTAGGCGAATATGTCTACTTGGGACAAGTAGTAACCGCAGATCCGGACCAAGAAAAGGAAATAACAAGAAGAATAAATTGGGATGGAGCGCATTTGACAAGCACTCGTAGATTATGACTAGGAGCTTACCGGTATCGCTCAAGAGGAAAGTATACAACAGTTGCATCTTACCTGTACTCACCTATGGGGCTGAAACTTTGAAGCTAACAAAGAAGGTTCTGCTGAAGTTGAGGACAACGCAGAGGGCTATCAAAAAAATGGTAGGAGTAATGTTAAGAGATAGGAAGCACTCAGAGTTGTTTAGCGAAATAACTGGAGTTAATGACATTGTAGTGGAATTTAAGAAGAAGAAATGGGCATAGGTTGGGCATGTAGTGCGTAGAGAGGACAACCGATGGTCGCTTAGGGTAACACATTGGATTTCGAGGGAAGAAAAGCGTAGCAGGGGGCAGCAGGAAATTAGGTAGGCCGATGAGGTTAAGAAGTTCGCTGGGGTCAAGTGGATGCAGCTTGCACAGAACCGGGCTAAGTTGCAGAGTATGGGAGAGGCCTTCGTCCTGCAGTGGGTATAGTCCTGTTTATTATTATGATGATTATGTGATGATGGTGACGTTAGTCGGCAGCTTACAATGCTTGAAAAAAGCCCTATTGCTCACTACGGTTCAAGGGCAACACATTCCACATGTTTAGGTACTTCAGCAGCTTGAGTCTCTCCACACGTGAAGACGGTTTTTCTGTAGTTCAACATGCAGGAGAAGGCGCCCCATCTCCTTACGGACGCAGCGTTTCAAACAAGACGACCTAGAGAGCTTTAAATCGAAATTTATTCTTAAATGACATGATGTAAGAGAGACGAGCACCACAGGAGACTACTGAGACATTAGTCCTAGGCATCTGTGGTGACTACGAGCATCAGCTTTGTTTGCGCGCGTTATTTCTCTATAGCAATCAAATACTACGAAATATTTATGAAGGTGCCCCTCCGCTTTGAAAAACAGAGGAAGCCATGAAACACACCTCTTTTTGCGTTCGATACCACTAACTTTCAAATGGTGCTTCAATAGAGGGTGTAATCCTCTAATTATCTGTTGTTCATTTTTGGGAAACGACATGAATCTGGTTGGTGGATCGGCCTCCGACGCCAAAAGTAAAGCAGGACCGGCAACTTCTTTCCTGTATTGCAGGCCGAACATCCGGTTTGCGTTTTCTACTTCTGTTCACTTTGAAAGAACCGAGTAGATATTTAGGTCCATTTTATTCCTTTGTTATGATGATAAGTTCCACTCAGTGGAACCGCTTAAAAATAAACAAAAAAAATTAAAACTCAGTAATACTTTCAGTATAAACAAGAAGCAGTTCTCTCTCTGCCGAAAACATACTGATCGAAAACATGCTTGGTGGCATATTTCAATTTGACCTATATCATAATTGGAAGGAAGAATTGCATTGTTATTAGTCAAGCACACAGTGAAATGTAGTGTCAGCCGCTCTTTCTTTGTAGTAACCTTGAATGAATAGGCAAATATGACTCCGACTGGCTTGCTTCTAGCAAAGCACAGGCTGTAGAGGAATAGGAAGATGTTTCTCTTTCCTCTTTTCTCTCGGCAGAAGGACGATACTACTAATAGTTAGTGAGGCTTTCCGAAACCGGGAAACGTCTTGGGCGAAAGGAATCCGCCTACCTCTGCTAATAGTACCTTGGGGTACCCTCAGGTGTCTTTTACTTTCAAACTGCCTTGCTCAAGACGTTTAATTACTATCTATTGAAAATACGCTTTATCAAAATTAATAAACTGAAAGCTATTTGAGGTACTAGAGACACTGGCAATGTGAGCTGTTTGGAAGAAGGAATGTTTTGCGTAGTCTTTTTTCCTGGAATGAACTGCTCGAAATGAACACTAGGCCCCCATCTTACAGCCACATCATATATGGTTTCGAAACAACTAATCCTGTATTTCCAGAAACACTTTGTGTTGTCGTCAAGGAAGTTATGACAGTCATACAATAAAGATACGATTACAACGCGTGACTACAATTTGCGCAGCGGACGCAAAGATGACGTCGATGAGCATGTGCATACAAGTGCCTTCAATACGAAAAAGAACTGCGTTTGAGCCTTCGGTTAATAATTACTAAATGTTTATGTTCGGCAACCAAATTTTGTTTTGTTAAATAACAAGCGACGCTATATTTCAGCTTGGATGGCAACCTTATTTTTCATGCTGCAAACATAGAGGATCATCCCAAAAAATGGCGGTGTTAGGCGCAAACGTCGCTGACTGGTAAAAACGGCGATGACATCCGAAAGACAGGGGACATGGGCGAGAGCTGATTGGCCAGCCTGATGATTTTCTTATACAACAAAGGAACACAGTCGACTTACCAGGTTCACTTGCAGTTCGCTAGTGCAGCGCAGGTTACGTTACGAAGGCGAGCGAAGGGACAGGGTCGGCGTCAGTTTTCAGCTGCGCGTGTTTTTGCGCAAATGTCTGGATAAGAGTGCGTTTCAGGTTGTAATGTAGCCAAAATCAACCACTAATGTTCTACTGTCATTGAAAACAACTGCATCGGATAGGGTGGCGACGGAAGTATATCGCTGAAGGTTATCGGCTTCTCAGGTTTATGGTATGAAACGAGCAGGAGTGACCGTGGAGAATAAGATGGCTGAGCGTATTTCAGTGTAATTTTATCTTATTCTCCCCGCGTCCCTCCAATTTGCATGTGCAGACATATTTTTCATTGAGTCAATATTACACGGATGTGTACTCAGAGCGGTCTTAAAACATTTCTTTCCTGGTCTAGACGCACACGAATGTCTTACAATGAAAGCAGCACGTACAAAAATATTAACAAACGGCTAGCTAGGCTTTGTATAAGAAACTTTACTTTAAATCTAACCTCAACCGCGCGTTCTGTTCTTTGAGCTTCAAAAAATGCCTTTGATAGAGCGTGAACTGGGTTCTTAAGGGAGCGCGCTGAGTTTTATTTGTTTTTGCCAAGCCTCGTCAGACAGAACGCTAACAAATTAGTCTGTTTAAGACCACAGTGTTAACAAATTAGTCTGTTTAAGATCACAGTGTTAACACTGAATACACCCCTCGTAGCTAGTTTATTTTGCGCAATTTCTTTTAGGCCCAGTAAAAATGGCTACCTAAAGCGGACTATGTCGCAAGCACCAAAGCAGACAATACTCGAATGGGATTGACAGTATTCCCCCGAACATCATACTGATGCCATCGTTGTTAAATTGGTTTATAATTGCCTACCTCAACACGAAAGAGCACTAAGCGAGTAAATGGTGCCGACACCAAAATGATATTCCGACTTGCGTCGGAGAATTTCTCTTAAACAAAATTCATTATTGCAACATTGGGAGCCCTGGCGATTTGAGTTTTCTCATTATTAGAATATATAATGACGTCTTATCGGCCTCCGACGCCGCAGCCCTCGGATGCATGTGGCTTAGTCGCATTGTTCATTTATAGAACTACACATGAGACTTTTTAGGTAATAAACATTCTAAAACGTTTTTCAAGTTAAATTTTTTTTTCATATTGATACCTAACGTGCACAGATCAGGAAACTTTCTTGGGACATAAAAAAAGCTATGACTCAATAAACGGGAATCAGGTAGATATATTTCCTACAAGGAATACCTCCCTAATCGCAACTTGTTCTAGTAAAATTGCACATTCCAGCGATTATGTGCGTGAATCCACCTTTTACTTTCTAGACCGCGTTCAAAACTTTGCTGTTCACCCTAACGTGAATTGATTCTTTAAAACTGAAAATAAGTGGAAAAGTACAGCATTTATAGTAGTAGAGAGTTAAATTGGTAAATTGCTTTATTTATCCTCCAGAATTCTTGTCTGTAAACTGTCATTATTAACACTGAATGGGTGCGTAACATTCATGCGCACACTGCTGTGCAGCCTGTGCATGCAAAGAAAGCGTCACGCTTATTGTTTACTAACAGAATCTTTTGTTGGCCCTGCAACCTCATAGCGGTGTTGTTTCCGGTTTACTGCATACTTTTTGCTCTCTTTTTACCTTGCCAATATTTAAAGTAAGAAATTCATACGATCCTCAAGTAAAATTGCAAGCTTGCCACTATACGTTTCTTGACGGGACATTTAACGGTACTTCCGGGTAATTACGAATGCGCTTCTAGCGTCAGAAATCAGCCCGCGTCCACAAAACACATAACCAGCAAATGTCACAAGGAAGTACTGGCAGCAAAAAGCGGGTATGAGTAGACTTCAAACAAAGGTTTGCACCGGCAAAACTTAAACCACGTCTCCTAGAGAAAAACATCCAAGCACGCCTCATTTCTATGTATAGCGCAATTCGCATAGTTAATTCTAGACTTCAAAGACCATAACGTAAAGCCGGTAGTCGCAAGGCAACAAGGAAAGAAGCAAGATTTGTGCTTGAAATATGTCTTAAATAGTATTGCCTTGACTGGTGTAAGCTCATCGCTTCCTTTCGCGTCTTGTGTATAACTCTGTTTTTCTCATCTCTTTGAATGTTTTTCCAAACGGCGTGCGGTCAAATCTTGGAGCAACCACTTGAACCCTCGCCCTCGTTTACCCTTGCGCTAGCCGCGCCCTCTACATGTTCGGACACTATTGCAGCGGCCACGAGAAATACCACGGGCGGAAGTTTTTCCTTTCCTGCCTGCCTGCAGAACAACCACACATATTGGCTGCAAGGCAGGAAACCTGTTTGCTGAGGGCTTCGATCTCCCAAGTTCAGCTGATGTTGCAAGGGGCATTGACATTCGTATAGCTCTCTATATGCCTTGAAGAGCAGTTTTCCTCACACAACAGCCGAAGGTGAGCTGCAGGAGCACCCTTGCGTTTGGGGATTTGGTGGGAAATCGTTTCGCAGCCGCTTTGCTTATTATTAGGCGGCAATCATGTTTTTGGTGTATTTAGTAGCTGCGTAGTGGGTCCACTTAACAGCTTAATCGTTATGCACTGTATTCATTTCATTTTATCAAAGAAAGCGGGGAAGCACCCATAAAACTTAGAGCCTGATGCCAGGCCTGTGATCACGGCATCACGGCTCGAATTTCATAAAGTAAGTGAGTTCAGACAATGAAAATGCAATAAGTAAATTTGAATTCTGAAAATGGTTTAGTTTAAATGACCGAATTTTTTTTTTCAATTCTCTTACTTTTAGAAAAAATTCCTTCCCCACAGTTTCTTTTAACAACAAGGTCATATTTTAAATCCTGCATAACAAATTATGCACTCTGAAGAGACAAACGTTAGCGGGCCTTGTTATCCTCATCTTTTTTTTTATAATATTTTTAAATTTTTTCCAGGCCGACAAGACTTGCGGTAATCTGACCACTAGGCTGTATATCAGACTAACTTACGATTTCGGAGATGAGGTTTTCAAGTTGAACAACCACCAACTAGCTACGAAGAGCCCGATCTCTTTGTTTTAATGGCGTCCTCATCATGAAGAAAGTTTATCCATTGCTAATACCATGCATTTTTATGTCTCGTTTAGGGAGGGCGCCATATGATGATAGAGCTATTACACGCCACATGCACTGCACTTTCATAAGGACAAGTGCATTTTGAAAACGGGAAGTTCTTATCAACACATTTCCCCCATATCACAAGGGTACAGCATAAGAACAAATATGTATACGCCGATAATCTCGTGGGACGCTTCCGTTTCTTCTCTATTGTAAAGCACGCGCCTATATGGGTTTCAATGGCAATCATAACTACTTAATAAGAGCACAGGACAAAACGTAAAAACAAAGATGTTACCAACATGGACATTCAGGATACCTAGTTAATATCCACCGGAAGGTAATTTACACGATTGAGAGCTTGTTTTTCAATAACAACGACAAATAGCTCTTCAGGTTGTCTGGGTGGTGTTTTGCGCAGAAAAGGAGGCATTGAGTGACGCAGCTCGATGATTAGATCCTTTTTTAAACAAAATAGTTGAAGCTTTTCTTTTTTATTTCAAAAGTCAATAATATATTGCAACATTGAATTCCTTCAGCTTCAAAAGTCAGAGTCTCTAACATATATTATATAGGTGCAGTTATATCCCCATTTAATGCCGAAAACAAATTAGAGACCTGTGTATAGCGTATTTTGTTCAGTGTTCAATAGTTTGCATCATGCTATCGATTTAAAAAATCTATTAACAGGTTTCACCTGCTCACGTTCGACGCTAACGACCTTTAATTCTTTTAAATATATTGCTCCGTTATCTGAAACATCGAAGCGTTATTAGTCATTTTAATCAATTAATTGTCTACTCCTGAAACTCACTTAGTACATTATAGATATTTCGCTTTAAGACCTGCTTGCAGAGAGTACGCAGAAGTACCTATAGTAGTTTGCTAATTGTTAGTTTGTAACTGGTCGAAAATTGACCATGTATACTTTGACATGGGCATCTGACAACATTCCACTGTTGATTAGCAGTTATGGTAAAAAACAACAGCATTTGCTCTTTTTCACAAGTCATTACTCGTGGCAAGCCCACGAAAAACATCATAGCAATGGATTCGATGTGCATCACATTTTCACATTCCTCTCAATCTGTTCTAAATGCAATTTGCAATATTCTGGTCTTGCCTCACATTTCAAACTAATGCTGTAGTAAGTTGCACTGCACGGCAATGCCTCAACGATAGCTTGATTCCAAGTATAGAGATATATACGTTTAAATGCACACGGAAGTGAAAAGCGCTCTCATATTGTAATTTTGGTGAATACACCGAACCTACGGTTGTCCGACTAATCTGCAGTCGCTTACTGGATGTAGTAGCAATCATGAATATGCGTAACGAAAACCTAGTGTGTATGGCTACCTTGGGTGTTATACTTAAACCCTCTTTTTTATGCCTGAAATCTCGAATTTGCAGTGCTGCGAGATGCGCGCTGTCCTGCGTCTTATGATCGGTCGAGAGAACTAAAAGGACGTTTATTATTATAGCAGCAATTAAACAATATCTGGAACATACACGTAATCTTTTATGGCAAACTGAATTTTATTAGACACTACCGTAAAGTCATTCAAGAAGCAAAAATGAAATGGGAACTGCGCACTTTTTTGCGGCAAGTTGTTCGGACAGCTTTGTTCCTTGCAATATTACGAGTAGCCTCTTTTTTTGCGTTAAGTTGTGATCAAAATAAAGGCGATTCTATTTAAATTAAGGTGCAACTAAGAAAAAAGTTCTGAAACTATAATTGAAATGTACAAATTAGAGATATTTATTGGCGCGCTTGCTATCATTGCAGGATTATTTCGTGAAGAGCAATAACTGTGATGTCGTTTTTCACGCAGCACAGAGGTATATAATGAGGGAACAAGTGAAAGCTGAGCAACTCAACTTTAAAATTTTTCCTTGTTCACCTTGATTACCACAGCATTTTTTTTTTGTTTCATTTTTCTCAGCGAAACAGCGCAATGCAACCAGAGGAAGTTGCGGTCTTCAGTTTATACGGAGATATGTAATGATACCGGAACATTACATTTTTAATTAAACAGCACAGTGGTCATGCCAGAAAGAGCATTTGGTGCAACAAGAAACCCAATAACCTGTTTGCTGCGTTCTTTCAATTTCAGCTAACCATGAAGGGACAGCACATCGCCCTATGTTTTCTCCTGCTTGCCTCATTGGTACCTGCGCTTTCAGGTAAGCCTATAATATTTCATGGGCGTCTTCTCTAACTGGTTCGTGAGCTGCCAGTATATCCGCTCAGCTGTATACACTGTACGGACGCTTTATAATATATTTAATCGATTCATTGTCCCTTAATAACAATCCACAGCTGCAAATCTACCGCGAAGCGCAGGCCTGAATCTGGATTCAGCGTTAAGTATATTTCATAAATATCAAAACGGTACTCTGTCCCAGCTTCCTTCGAAGAACAGGTACACTTTTGTAAGCATGTTTACGAATATCTGCATCTTTTTCAACCAGTATGCACACAAAAGATTGAAAGAATTCTGCTCCGCTTTGCCAATCTCAAAAAAGAGCAAGGTTTAGTCTCGTACTGAGAAGAACGCTAGCCTCAGGTCCTTGGAGGATATTATTTCGCTTTGGGCTGCGTTCGCAACGTGCAGAAATAATAAAAAAGGTAGGTTTTTTCAAGTGGCTTTTCAAAACAGTTCGGCAGTCCACATCTTTGACAAAAATTAGTCACTAAAGAGCGCGGAACATCAAGCGATTTGTATGTTTGAGATATAAAAAAAGACTGCAGTGAGATACACACATCTCTATACTGTGTTGTGCAACCTCTAAGGCATGTTTAATTTTTACTGTTATGAGACATGCGTAGGGCAGTTTGCCTTCAGCAATATATAAAAAAAGAGAGTGTATCAAGAATAATTATTCCAAATGTAAGAGGAACGTTCTTGGAACAGTTCTTGGACGGGCTCCCATACAGGTACGCAGAATTGACTCTCAGTGGCAGTAGAAGGCTGTTTTAAGCGGCTATCAAAAACTCATTCGCATACCGAAAGCGCTGTTTTCCCAGTTGTCTATACTGCAGCAATTAGTGTCTTCGCCATGGCTATCATCTGCCGTATAAAATTCACTGGAGGCTAAAACCTTCTTCTTTTTTAGTCCAATTATTCGTCTTCACCGCTATGTAATTGGCTGCTACTTCGAGAAAATTTATGAACGCCCTCTTCCGACAAAGCTGCAAGTCACCTTCACTTCATTTTTCCCCCTTTATGCCTACGTTTTATTAAACAGAAAACTAGCAATCCTGTGAAATGATTTTGCATTATATTTTAACACTATTCTCGAAAAAAGTAGCATTCGCATCCCGTTTTGCTTGTTATGGCAGCAGCTTCGCATTTTTCTCTTCGTGGAACAAGGTTATTACTTGATAGCATATGAAGTTCTGTCGGTTGAAAACGAATCCCCATCGCCGTACGCCAGTACTGAGAGAAACGTGTCGGGAAAAATACGAAAGCAATTTTGTATTAAAAGGCTTATGTATAGTAAAGTAGAGTTCTGGGCTAGTTGGTTCAGGGACATGATTACTGGGAGGCTTAGCGCGGAACAGACAAGGACAAGAGAGGCACACAGGACGAGCGCTAACTTACAACTGAAAATTGGAAGGGGAAAGTGTACGAACTAGAGGAAAAATATGTGCGCATGCTCTATAAAGCGCTGAATTTGCATGACTGGAAAGATAATTCAAGATAATCTCGGGCCACGCAAAGGCAGATAAAACAGAACAAATAGATAAGAAACACCGGAAGCATACAAAAAAACTTACGCAACATTTAAAAACGATGCTTCCTTTTTCAACAGAACAACCGACGTTTCACTTACGCACTTATCGGTTCCTAATCTATGGATGAATGACGCCTCAAGAAGCTCTCTTGGTAATTGCACCTTGGACCGACCAAGAACTTTTGTTTGCCCGAAAAGTGGATGGCATTTGCAACTTAAACAATGCCTAGGCAGGTTATTAGATTGGGACGATTTAAACGATGTAGCATGTTCCCTTAAGCGCTCATTTAGACATCGGCCAGTCTGGCCTATATAGGCGCGGCCACAGCTTAGAGGGACTTCATACACAACACCAACCTTACAGGCAACGAACTTAGTTACATGCTTTACACTACATGCCGGTTTCTGGTGGCTTAGGCTCGTCAGAGTGCACAGACTAGACAGTTTTCGAGGTGCCGTAGAAACAACGTCTACATCGAACTTTCTCGCTATTCTCTTTAAGTTGTGCGTTACGCGGTGAACGTAAGGTACCACCACATGTTTCTTTTTCTGTCTAATATCAGAGGCAGTGCTGAGTGCAGGTTCGCTCTTTTCATACTTCCGTAGCGGCTTAAGTAAGCTTTCCACGACTGCCGTCAGCAGAGAGACAGGATAGCCAGCATCCTTGAGGCGTTCGGCCTGAAGTGCGAAACTTGGTTCCACTTGGGGAACACAGGACTTGGACAGCGCGGATTTCAAAGACAATGAGACAATACCACGTTTAACGAGCTTAGAATGTGAGGAATGATAAGGTAGAGGGGTCTTCTTTGTGCGTGGCATATAGGCCCAACAAATGTGGCTTGTCATGTTAAACCACAGTCTTAGATCTAAAAACTGAAGTGAATTATTTTGTGCTAATTCAAAGGTAAAATTCATGGAACTGGTAACGGCAAAAAACCGCCCCAGGACCGTGACTTAAGCCAGAATGGGAGTAATGATTGTGCGGCGCATGTTTTTAGATTTGTTGACGACTTCCTGGTCCTTTTACAATTAAGGGATGATAACACTGACTTTGTTGTTGACTCGGTCCTGGGGCGGTTTTTTGCCGTTACCAGTTCCATGAATTTTACCTTTGAATTAGCACAAAATAATTCACTTCAGTTTCTAGATCTAAGACTGTGGTTTAACACGACAAGCCACATTTGTTGGGCCTATATGCCACGCACAAAGAAGACCCCTCTACCTTATCATTCCTCACATTCTAAGCTCGTTAAACGTGGTATTGTCTCATTGTCTTTGAAATCCGCGCTGTCCAAGTCCTGTGTTCCCCAAGTGGAACCAAGTTTCGCACTTCAGGCCGAACGCCTCAAGGATGCTGGCTATCCTGTCTCTCTGCTGACGGCAGTCGTGGAAAGCTTACTTAAGCCGCTACGGAAGTATGAAAAGAGCGAACCTGCACTCAGCACTGCCTCTGATATTAGACAGAAAAAGAAACATGTGGTGGTACCTTACGTTCACCGCGTAACGCACAACTTAAAGAGAATAGCGAGAAAGTTCGATGTAGACGTTGTTTCTACGGCACCTCGAAAACTGTCTAGTCTGTGCACTCTGACGAGCCTAAGCCACCAGAAACCGGCATGTAGTGTAAAGCATGTAACTAAGTTCGTTGCCTGTAAGGTTGGTGTTGTGTATGAAGTCCCTCTAAGCTGTGGCCGCGCCTATATAGGCCAGACTGGCCGATGTCTAAATGAGCGCTTAAGGGAACATGCTACATCGTTTAAATCGTCCCAATCTAATAACCTGCCTAGGCATTGTTTAAGTTGCAAATGCCATCCACTTTTCGGGCAAACAAAAGTTCTTGGTCGGTCCAAGGTGCAATTACCAAGAGAGCTTCTTGAGGCGTCATTCATCCATAGATTAGGAACCGATAAGTGCGTAAGTGAAACGTCGGTTGTTCTGTTGAAAAAGGAAGCATCGTTTTTAAATGTTGCGTAAGTTTTTTTGTATGCTTCCGGTGTTTCTTATCTATTTGTTCTGTTTTATCTGCCTTTGCGTGGCCCGAGATTATCTTGAATTATCTTTCCAGTCATGCAAATTCAGCGCTTTACAGAGCATGCGCACATATTTTTCCTCTAGTTCGTACACTTTCCCCTTCCAATTTTCAGTTGTAAGTTAGCGCTCGTCCTGTGTGCCTCTCTTGTCCTTGTCTGTTCCGCGCTAAGCCTCCCAGTAGTTAAGCTTATGTAGTAGTTCTTTCCGCAGCACTCCGAGTGATGCCTGCTTCTTCGATTCCAATTTAGCATTCATCTCCGAATCAAGTTGGAGGTTAGTTTTGTGACAGGGATTCTAACCGACGATGTATGTACATACCTCCAAGTGAATGTTGCTCATGTATGTATAGGGGTCCATCAAGGAGGGAGACAAATACTGCCCCTTCCTTCCCAAAAAGCTGTAGACTGAATAAATATATGTAACGTTGTACTAAACTCTGTGCCACTTTCTGAAAAAGCGGTAGGTAAAATCGCTATCACGTTTGCTCTTGAGGCCAATGCTAAGCGTCATCATAATTTATTTTTGCATTCCGCCACGGTTTCTTTGTTCTCACGTCGATTGCGTTTTATTGGTGGTAGATATTTCGAACAACAGGCCTATTAATAAAAATATAACACAGGGCTAACTTTCAAACCTTTGATGTTGACGGCTGTGCACCTCTGATTATGTAAGGGCCAAGAAAACTAAATTTAAAAAAATGAATTATTTAGGTTCATTCGCGCAAATTAACCAACAATGTTGTTTCATACTATCCTGCAGATCTAGCATAGAGTGTCGCGCATAGTTTTTAAAGCATAAGTTTGTAAATTATTTGAAAAATGCCCGTGAGAATACTTACACATATTCCTTACATTTGCAGCGGAACCAGCTTGCCCCCAGCTGAGATGTGCTCCACCCAATACCAACGTTGCTTGCTTCATTGGTACCCGCAGGTGTCAGTGCAGATGTGGTGAGCAGTGCAACGCTCTCAAGCGTCCACCTCACGAAAGAAATTCTTGTGCTAGACGACTGTCGTCAGTGTGGCAACCGCTCGTCAAATAGTTGTCAACGTTTGCAATATCGACTTTTATGTGTAGTCACAAAACAACGGGGCTCTTGGCATATTTTGTTGCGGCGAAAAACTAGAACTTTAACAAATTATAAGTATAAAATCATAAAAAATGCTTTATACTGCACTGAAATGATAAGCAAGAAAGAATTATTAGCGTGATTTTTCGGCACCTGCCTCCGCTATTGTGCTGCTAGAACATCTAGAGCTGCATCTCTTAGAAAAATAAATCTAGAGCTCTTTGAAGGTTGAGAGGTTTCACAAAAATGGGCATAATTTTTTATCCAGCTCAGACTTTTTGCACGCGAAAGGCGGGTGAGAGGGTTATTAATAAAAATAAATTGGTCTGTTCAGGCTTGCGACTTTTCTTTTGTTTTACAGCGTTTTTGCCAGATCGAATTGTGATATTTGTTTCTGTTTTCCAGTCGGTGACCGGGAACCTTGTACGTCCTTGCTGCATCAATCTTGTCCCCCGGGACGGACGCTCACCTGCAATAGGAACAGCTACGAATGCAGGTGCCGATGTGGTGCGTACTCTTAATTCAGATATCGCAAACGCCACGCTCACTATACTGCGTCAGTGCGGTCTCAAATGCCGCTGTTTTCAGAAGAATGCGAAAGTAAAACAAATCAATTGAAAGGAAGGAAACACACGCACAATATTTCTTTAGACAACGAGAACACGGACTGCAAACCTCTTTGAACTAGATATATATATATATATCCCCTATCGCACCCATATTTAAGAAAGCATACTATTAAAGCGCCGTATTTTCACTTCCATTCATGGCTGTCGTGTCACATTATTTTCGGAGGGCTTCCATACTCAAATTTCAGGCCATGGTTCTCTATTTTGAAGTTTTAGACCTTTGCTATTCATTTCTTTCGCAGGCACATCACAGTGCTTTCTGACCATCCAAATATTTTTCATATTCACTTTCTGACGTTACTTGTATTTTATTTTGTAGTTCGCAAGTGAGTCGTAGCCGTGTTGCGAAGACTGGTCAAGCCCTTCCCTGCATCACTGTCGACGACTGCCGGCAGTGGTGCTCTGATCAAGAGCCCGGCCATCAGGACAAATGAATAAATTGGAAACCAGCAATACTGCTCGTCCCTATCTCTTTCTACGGTGCCATTAGAGGTCTACTCAAACAGTTAACTCTCATCCTTCATGCCTCAAGAATTGTATAAAAGGACCAGGAATTTGAGCGAGAAAGTTAATTCACCTTTTCTCTTTGCCGTGATCTGCACTTTCACTGCTGTAAAATATTCGTGACTCAATCTTTGCAAGCATTGTTGCGGAACGAACGAGCAACTATAAACTACTGCTTTGACAATTTTTTTGCGTTTGTTTGAATGTGATAAACTTTTAAAGCACACGTGTGACTCAGTATGAAGCTAAGTTTCTTTCACTTTTATATCTAAAAATAAAATATGGGGCTGACATCAGGTGTCTGTTCATTCTGAATGGATGGGTGCTTGGAAAAAAGACTCTCCGGACCACCCTCCACTCCAGCCCACTATTAGACAGGCAGAAAAAACACCTGTGCACGATTGTATGCTTAGTGGACAAAGAACTGGAAAGGCATTTTTGGTCAAATGAACAGATACCGGTAAAAAAGAAATGACAAATCAAAGCTAAGTGTAACAAGCGACAGTAAAAGAAATTAATTTTTAAACAGTAGAATTATATAAGCGCAAAAGAGACGACACAACAGACATGAAAGGCATGATAGTGTGCCCTGTCCTGTCTTTCTTGCCTGTTGTGTCGTCTCTGTTACGGTTATATAATATTACGACCATGAACCAACCAGCCCCTCAACGCATATTAGGCAGTACATGTTGAAAGTGGTTTTACAGATAGGTAGTTAGGAGACTTATTTACACCCTTAGAAAAGCGGATAAAACCTGTG
>JAJIZL010018431.1:1258668-1279545 GCA_023969395.1 Amblyomma maculatum
TCGATGAACGATAAAGGGGGAAATGGCGGCGATGGCACTCGAACAGTCTATTAATCACGTGTTATGAATACGTTTTAAAGCACGCAAGGTTATCGCCAGCATCTATGTAGCAACAAGAAAGCAATCATAGTAGCTCTTTGATTTCGGTGCTACAACGAGCTTTAAGGGATACAAAGGACAAACTGATGTCGGCTGTTGTCGGTAGACCGTCACGTCAAATTGAAAAAGAAAAACGTGCTCTTTCACTAAAAAATTAATTTTCTTCTACGTGCTCCAAAACGTATAGAGCATTGATTCAGCACCGCTTTTGCTGTAACTTTCCGTTTTTCAGTGAAGATACTATGAGGTTCTTGTAGTTTGTTCCCCCTTTGCTCCCTTAAAGTATGCTAAAGAGCCAATCCCCTCTATTCCCAGTGCCCTTTTTCATGTTGAGGTAAAAATTTCAGTCTGACGGCGGAAAATGTTACATGCTTACCCCTATCCTTATAACAACAATTTCATTTTTTGTTTTCCAGGCAATGAACGACAGCCTGAAAAATATTTAAAGAAACTTAAAAAGGAGAAACATGGATGGATGGATGGATGGAATATAGGAGCGTCCCCTTTGAAACGGGGTGGTAGCAGTAGCTATCATGCTCATTTTTCTGGCAAATGTCTGGCAACAATGGCAAATGTGATGCGCCATCTGGCGAGTGGCAACAATTCGTGTGCTCCTGGTTGAATGATGTGACTGGAATACACAGTCAAAAATTGGTTTGCGAGGGTGACTGCACTTTCGAAGTGGCAAGGAATGTAAATCACGGATGCCGCTATTTGTGAAAAGCATTCATTCCTAGTATGAATATCATATACGCTGTTGGAGCTGCAATTTTTTTGAACCTGTGGGGCTGCTAGAAGAGAGGCGCTAAAACAAGCACATAAATAAACGGCGTATTACGGCATTGCCGTGGAATAAAGATAACTTGCTGGCCTGGCTCCCATTCTACTTACTGCAGCTTATTCTGAAGAGGTAGTTACATTTGAGATTTTTATTCGTCCGTATCTTTTTTTTTTTTTTTTTTTGCAGGGCAGCGGTGCATGATAACCATACATTCCATTTAAAAACATATTTAAAGACATCTTTTTGCTGCATTGCAAAATTTTCCAAGTGGCTCAAAATGTAGTAAAACTGATCATCAATATAAGAAGAAGCAGCAATGTTTTCAAGATCCAGAAATGCCACCGGCAATATCATTCTGAGTTTATATTTGTATTATGTGTTTTTGTCAACCTGCTAGGATTGAGGTCATAATGCATCATTTTCTTGCTACGGGAACAGAACTTCAGCTTTCAGCTCGTTAGACTCTGCCGGGGTTCTCCAGTAGATATTTAGTAAGCTTGCAAACTTGCTCTTAGCTTGGGCTCTACACGGTAATATTTAATTGCTGTGGGCTGAGGAAAAAGTGAGTTTTAAAAAGGTGACTGGCGACAACAACTGCTTGGTAAAAAATAGCATGGTTAGTTACTGCAGCCTAATGTTTCTCTGTACAGGAGGGTAAAAGATCGTTTCATAAAGATTTTGAGCCTTACTCCACAACGTATACCTATCTAATTTACACATTTATCAGTGGCGTTAGATCAGCATATTCTGGTTATATTTAAAATATGTGCAGTTACTTTAGTTCCAGCAGAGTTTCTTTATTGTGTTCATTATTTGATCCTAATTTCTCTATAATTTTTTGGTATTTGATAATATTTTATTTTCTCTCTCTTCATAGCCTGAGCTTTGAAAGTAACCCTTTTGAAGCGTACTTATATGAATGACTCTTTATGGAGCAAGTCCGCACCTTGATATATGCACATTTTACGTCGCAGCGCATGTAATTACAAAAGATCACATATGTAAAGAGTGAACTGATCAGAGAAGCACAGTCTTTTGGTAACAAGCACCGCCTTTGGCTGGAGGAAAGGCATGGTAACGGAATTGTCCCAGAACAACATATAGAAGTTGAGTCAGAATCACGAAAAACACAAGTCTCATGAAATGCCTCAGGGGATTACCAAGATGAATAACTGGTGCTTTAATTCCTGAGCAGCAAGAACAAATAATTTTCTGTACTTATAGCCTGGTTCTTGAAAACTGCCATGAGGTTTAGACCTTTAATATTCCTTTTATATATTATGCTGAAGATGTACCTAGAATAGCACTCAGCGGGAAATAGGCAGCGTACTCTTTCGATGCAAAAAAAAAAAAAATTCACCGCTAAATTATTGCAAAAACGAACTGCAACGAGAATTTTCCTATTTTAATTTTTGTTCAAATTTAAGATCGGGCACAAATCTACTCAAGTATTCCAATCCCTGTTCATGAATGTGTTTATATCGGCAATGCAGCCTGGCCAATGTCTCGCAGTCAGTATGTGTCCTGCGACTGGGGAAATCATCATCATTATCATTTGTTGTGCCCCGCTGTCAAAACAGGCGTCGCACACAAGGGTTACAAATTACGCCGTTTTGCATTCTAACCACAAATCAGATGACACAATCGTATCAGGTATTTAAGGCAGAGCTTACGTTTTCCTCTCATTTCATCATTTTATGTACTAAGTTAGACAGGTAATTACAAAGCACACAACTAAACATCCATTGCTCTACAACAAGAGGTGGCGGGCGAATTGGTCTGGCATATCTAGTGAAGCAGCGCAACGGCACAGGGGCAGAGGAAAACGCTGTGTTTGTCCCTTTCTTCCTCTGGCCTTGTGCAGTTGCGCTGCTTCACTAGATTGCTCTACAGTTTCGATGCAAACATACTTTCACAATTCAAGACAGATGACTGTTTCTTTAGGACTGTATGTCGTAGCGCATTATCTAGCTGGCTTCGTGCTCTTGTAGCTGGCCACATGAAGGCATGGCACCGCTGCGAGTACCGTCCGACGAGGTGAAGTCGTACACGCTTTCGCTTAGCCTAAATCAATGCTTTCAAATTCGTGTCAAACTATACGTGCAGCAACTAAAATGAAGAGATACTGCTGCGGCCAAGAAAGCCGCAACAAGTTGTTTGTGGTAAAATGGGGCCTAAGATGCTCCGAGGGTAGTGGGATTCGCCTTCTGAGTCACGACGACTAACATGGGAGCATTGGACAGGCAGCTTTCTTCAGAGCTTCCTTCTCGTGGAATTCATAATTAGCGCAACTGTGTTAAGGAGCCGCGGCATTGCGCTGTAATATCAATGCTTTGAGCTAAATGCTGTTGTACCTGTCTTTCCAAGGAAAGACCATGGAACTCCAGATCTCCGTTTCAGAAATGTTGGAGAAGGACAGTTGGCGGCATTCTTATTCTCTGCAAGCGCTAATTCAGAGGAGACAATTGTAATTATGTGAGCTCTGTGAATACTGTGAATACTACTTGTGATTTTTGTCCGTATTTCTTGTGGCAATCTCTAGGGCACCCTTAACATAGCAACGTAAGATGCGACATGACGAACGATGTAGCAACGCTTCTGAGAGCCTTAATAGTGACTTTGCCTAACTCTGCACATTACTCCAGTACCTCGTCGCCTCACGCAGCGTCTGTTTCAGCAGTGCGACTATTTCAAGTGAATTACTTGAGAAAAAGCGTTCCAGACTGCTTCAGCGGCATCTCTGCAACCCTCGCCTGTCGTAGCTGCTTGGCGCTGACGGATGTTCATTGTAAGCGTTTTTTTTTTCTCAGTGTATGCAAAAGCTGTTAAGTCGCTACAGACATGTTCGCCGCTGATGCAGATAATGTTGGGTTCACCGGGCACAGGTTTCAGGTTACAATAATTTGTGACGACGTGACTGGAAGTTCCGCCGTCGAGTAACTGCCTTGAAAAAAAAAAATAGCGGTATGGCGGCACGCTCTTCTCCTCTCGTTTGACGAGAAGACTCGGCGCGCTCACAAAACCTGAGAACGTAATCAGCCGCTACCAACTACTTAAGTTCAAAATTGAATTTTGAGCAATTGCTCAGGAAAGGTATATTTCAGGGTTTTCTTCAACCTTTTAAATATTATTCTGTATCTACACATCTTCTCAATATCTAAGAGCAGATATTTTGTAACTACTTGTAAACAAATATCACTCTGAAAGCATGATGACCGCCTGCTGCATAGTTGTAAAATATCAGTTAGCCGTTAATCGCTCCATTCTGATATTTGGATCATTTCGACCGCAAAAAACGTGATAAGCACCTATTATGTCAGGCGAGGCATGTATAATAACTGGCTACGAAATTCTGCGAACACGCACTAGAAACCTCCTCAAGTAAATGGTGCCGTATTTTCTTTTTTCTATAATAAATTTCTTATCCTCAATTATACACAAGCCAGAAAGGACAATAATATAAATATTGTTTAAATGCGTACGATTTTCGCTTTGCACACTATGAAAGAGGGTACACGTCACTTGATTTTCAGCTTTCCGTCACCAACTATGGCAGGTGATATCAAAATGAAATAAAATTTACCATTAACCTAATGCTGAAGTGTAACAATCGCACCTTTTGCTCACATGCTTCGGAAACTATATGATTAACTATAACGCCGTCATGTAATGGCGGGGAACCGTGCATGAAAAGCATTATTCCAAGAATATGAACAATGCGAGCAGTGAAAAGAAGACTGCGCATTTATTGTGCTCCTGCAAAAATAATAAATAAGCACAACTCCTAATGCATGAGGCAGAGGACATAAAAAACACGCTAACAACTTTACAGTCTTCCGTAGATTACTGATATCCGGCTATTATTGAGAATGCAAGAAAATTACGTGTAGTGAACATGCGCAAAATACAAATGCATTTCGGGCCCATAACTGAAAGGCAGCTTCTGAGGTAAGATAGTGTTGCAGCATAAAGTAGTTTAAGTGCGGACTCATTCTGCTCGAGTCAATGAAAAATAATCCACCAGTAGGAAATTTTCACACCGGTTTTCATTCGCTCTATTAGAATTTGACAGCAAAAAAAAATTATACAATCTTTTACTCACCTCTGATTTCGGCAGTCTGAGTACCGAGTGCACTGTATAGGCGCTGAGAAAGTTCACAAGAAAGCTCGAGGCATTCCAAAAGGTATTGCAACAGGTTTCTGACAAGTACTGATGTAGGTGTCACGAGCAGGTCTTTTTTTCGTGGGTAAATGTAAAGCAAAAAGAAAAAAAGGATTATGCAGCTGGCGAATCTCCCGTGTAATTCTGAAGCATGTGACCTGCAGTCAGTGGACACACTTGGGGAAACAATCTCCAATTTTATTAAGGCGATACGACAGCGATATCCGTTCCGCTTTGCGACTGTCCTACAGAATCCTCGTTCGCGAACATGGGCTTTGCCATTTAATGAATTAAATATACTTTAATACGTTCTTATATAATTTTGCTCATGCTGTATACAGTAAAGTAATAAGCTATGAATTTATGCATGGTACCATCCGACACAGACGCAAAGCCAAGCTTTACCCAGCCGCACGAGTATTGCTCTGTACATTAGGGTAGCCTGGCTGAGTCGGATCCATATCCAGGATGAAATTTTCCTCGCCTCCCCATTGCACAGGGGCTTATACCTAGTTCAGCAGCTCCTGCTATGTCGGCCATATCACGTGGTTTTGTGACGCCATAAAATCTGCCGTCCAGTACCTGACCATGTCAAGTGTCAGTTAGCACCTGCCAGAAGCACGTTCGAGACTTTCGACCTCAATGCCAGTGTCAGACTTGCTGCATAACTGATCATATAACTGTGTCCCGTTTACGAGTAGACCGGGAGCAGACGACAAGATAATAAAATGGAAGAATATATGGCAGAAAGAGCGTAATTGTTTTACTTTACTCCAGGCGTAACCTAAGAAAAGGTGTAACAGAGGAAGCTGACGACTGTGAAGAGCGAAGGCATCTTCCTCATTAGCACCACGCACCAGATAGCAGAACTGAAACAAGGGCTCGGCATGACCACATTAGCCATATTATGGTGCTTTATAGATATTGAAGATCTCTACTGCTTCATACGGCAGAACCAATAATTGTTAAGTTTTTAGAACAGTGATTGATGAACTTTAATCAAACAGCATTTTGGGCGAGTTAGTTATGCCTTTGCTTATGAAACAGCGCATGGACACGGGATCGTGTGTGTCTTTTCGCTCTTCTGACTCCAGTGTCCATCCGCTGTTTCACAAGAAAAAGAAGCGATGTATGAGTCTGGAGAGGTATCTTCAAAACATGTGTGTAAGCATGTGACCGTTTATTAGCCCTTTTCAAATTTAATCTACAATGAACTGCCATAAGGTGTAATATCCAGTTTTAAACACAACATTCAGGAATTTGCATTGGGTCGTGTGTGACACCTGTTCTTTTTGATGCCTTTCATTTTCACGTCGACAAGAGTTTGTAAAAATTGCTTCATAACTCACGCGCTAGGTTATCTCCTCTTATTTTATTTTCGTTTTCAGGCCACCTAATCACCGTTTACAGGCTAAGAAATACAGAAGCGTAGCTTTTTGGACGGTTTGGTAAGGAAATTGATAAAGAACTTGATAAGGAACTGATAAGGATAACGATTTGATAAGGAACTGTCTTTTCTCCAGCAATGATACTGTAGCCCATGTGATATCTTGTCTTTGGCGTATGTGCTGCATGTGTGAAAAACTCTGGTTGGAAGTTAGCGCTCGTGTTGTTCGGTCTTCTCGTGTGTCTTGTCTGTTTTGCGCTGCAATATCGCTAAGAAACACATACCGAAAAAACAGTTTATCACTCCTTGGCGTAGTTCCTTCCCCCTAACCTCTTCCCTCCCCCTCTCTAGCTTTTCGTTTTCCGGAGCAAAAAGGTATTTTAACCCCCGCCAGTGATGATCGCGCTGCCCAGACGAAGACAAGTCTACTTGTGGAAATAATGCCTCTGAATGCGAACTGAGGTTCCCTATCTTCACTGTTCTCTTTCATTCAAATGTAGTCACGCGAGCAACTGCCTTGAATTGCCTCAATTCCGCGGTGAAACATTATACTCCCATTAAACCTAGCAAAGTGTTAAAGTGCAAACAAAGCATTTGCGCATGACCAGATATCCTCCTTATATTTTGTTAGCAGTTGCAGAGAGCCCGCTACAAATGAAAAAGAGCACTAAAAAGTAAGGTAAGCAAGATCAGAGGCTCACGTCTTAAGTAATTCGTACCTTCACAAAATATCTCATAATCGTAAGAAGGTAGCAAAAAGATGCGATGTAATCGTGCTCTACTTCTAGTAAAGTAAACAATCAAAAACTTGACCAATAATTCTGAGAAAGGAGAAGCCGTATTGTAGTATCAAACACCAACTCAGGTTCACCCGGTGCACTACCAAGATAGCGTTCAGTATTCCACTAATTTGTAACAGAGTGTACAACGGTCCAACATGCCGCTGTTTTAATGAGAGCCAAGAAGCACTACGAACAGGTCAAAGATGGCAAAGATAATGTTACTCCTCACTGCAAAGACTATGAGTGCAAACACAGTTTATAAAAAGCAAAGTTTCTGGGGATCGGAAAACTGGTGATATGAAAGGGATTCTTGAGGCGTATCACACCAGAAAAGCGGTTGGCCGCTGTGTAAGCATCCTATAATTTTTTCTTCGGGATACTGAAACGGCCTTCGGGGGTAAACACGTTTGACTACCACAAGGCGACAATAACGCTTGCACGCAGTCTTGCCTTTATTCGAATAAAATTTGTTTGGAAGTTCACTTTTCGTTCACCCGTGCCGGATTCCTCTTGTTCTGGTTTTTCCGTTCTGATATCGTTATACAAGATAAATCTTTTCCTCGCACGAAAGTAAAGAAAACAGCAGAGCCATCTGGCGACGTACGCCTTCTGATGAGCCATCCAAACAGACTAGAGATATATTCCAATATTGGACAACGGTCTGCTGGCATGGACACGAGTCTGATAACAAAGCGGGCTACCGGTGCATGGCTATGGCCGATGTTTCTGAACACATTCTTGCCATTTCCCTTCATGATGATCCCTCTTCATTCTTGAATCCGGATCAGTTAGAAATAAACTTCAGAGAGAAATACGTAAGTATTTTGCTATTCGCTGGTGACATTTCCTTGCCAAGTTGCAAAGGGAACGAACTGGAAAGCATGATCAATCAAAAGAAAAAGGTAGGCCCAAAACAATATGCAGATAACTAAAATAATGATCAACGCTAACGTAAGGCGAATACAGCTCACGATAGGTAGAGACGTGTTGGGATTAGTAAGAAAACGCGTTTACAGTTCTCGGGTGTTAACCCGAGATCCGGGCAACAAGATTGAACTAGAAGAATAGGAATGGGGCACAGCACACTTCGGTACTACTCTGGGATGAGAATGGACGTTTACGAGTACTTCTCAAGAGAAAAACATGTACAAGATGAAACTTACTCGTACTGTACCAGTGTTCATAATCGTACAGGCGTTAGAAAAGGGTTCATCTGAGGTTAGGCTAAACACAGTGAGCTATGGAGAGCAATATTGTAGATATACCGTTCAGAAACAGGAAGCTAGCAGAGCGCGCTGCAGACCGAGCCCGAATTAGCATTCTAATGTAAATCGCGAAATATAATATGACCTCAAAACATATTGGACGAAATGTGTATAACCGATGTTGTTTAATGCTATTTCAATGTATTCCCATAGAAAGCAACTGCACCAAGTGGCGGCTGAAATATAGGTGGCTGGATGGTGTCTAGTAATATGTGAGAAAATGTGTTCGCTGATATCACTTGATTTGAGAAATAGGGGTCTTACAGTGCCAGCTACAGCGTGTACAGTGAGCCCTACAACGATAACACAGCTATGCTTCGACATAGCCAGGAGAAAAAGAATAATTTAGGATGGTTAGCCAGTCGAAAAGATAATTACGAGCTCCTAAGTTTTTACTTCGCTTTTCGTATCAGTTCTAGGCTCAGTTTTCGATGTCAAGCTGGTTTCAGACAAATATCCGCAAATTCGATGAGTAGAAGCCTTAGTACTAACAAATTCCAAATTAGAGTGCTGCTTAACGTATCTGCTAAAGGCAACTGAAAAGCGGTGTGTTGTGGATGCATGCAACACGGACGCAAACTAAGAAGACTACGGCATCCAAGGTACATCCTGTACAGTCAATTGAACATCCGGGCTGCTCGTCGGCGGCAATAGCCTTGTGACCCAATTACGTAAGTATCGCACCAACTTGGGATGAAGCACACATGTGGCCGTGGGTTATTTTATATTATAAAATTTTATTTCAAGACAAAAGTAGGGAGATAAACAACGAAACTAGTAAATTTTGCCTTAATTGCTCGCGCAATTAAAGTTTGTTCCGCCTTTCCTCCGCCTGCCGCAATGGCGCTGTGGCTAGGGGGATCGACTGCTGTGCCCAAGGATGCGAGATCGAATCACTCCGCAGCAGCCGCGTTGAAATGGAGGCGAATAGATAGGCGCTGGTGTGCTGTGCGATGTGAGTACATATTAAGGAACGCCATGGAGTCTAAATTTCCGAAGCATTGAACTATGGCATCGATCCTAGCTTGAGTCACTTTTCTTTCTTTATCTTCATCATCATCTTTATTTTTCACTGTGAGGTACATGTACATGGATTATAAGTATTACAGAAGGAGGTCCCGAAGTATAAACTGTCCGGGGGACCTCCTAACTTTGGGAGGTTAAACTCCATAAATCAAACCAATCCAAATCAAATTTTGTTTAGGCGTCTCTATAATTCCCGCGGCGGGTGTTTGGCATTGTCAGTGCTTTGGAATTCAAACTGCCGCACTTTACCTCGTGAGCTGAATTTTTGTTATATGTCGAAACACTATGAAAGTCAGACAAAAACACTAACCTCTAGAGCACCAATAGTAAGCAAGTATATGTTTGCATCAGCGAGAAATGTATTAAAAACTTTTCGGTGCAGTTAAGGTTTCTGCGTGTGGCAGGTGAATATTCGCAGCTCATCATTCTCCTGTGCGGTTTATAGGTAGCAGTGTTTCGCTGAGGGGAAAGAGACACGTAATTTCCAATGTAAACCTCAACACACGTAAACCTCAACACAAATGAAAATATAAGCGCGGTTCTAAAGAGCTTCAAAGAGGACCTCCGCTCAATCGCGTCACAAAGCTTCTTTTCCTTGGATTTGGAAAAACATCCAGTCATTATTTAATGGGTACTACATGAGAGCCTCGATCCATGAAGCTAAACTAAACTATTCATATTCTACAATCTGTTGTCATTTGTAAGTTTAGCGTTATATTATACGAAAATTATACGAGTGAAAATAATTGCGCTGTGCGTTGCACAACATTTCGCGTAACAGCATATTGAAACAATACAGCTGTTTCTCTTTCTCTAGGAGTTACATGCATGAGAGATGGAAACAATAATGCCTTATTTCATATGCACGACCCAAACGGAAATCATCATAGGGTATTCCAGAATCACTGGTACACTAAGTTGCCACTAGCAACTACTTCACATAAGAATGTCGAAGGAAACCGAATAAGTCTTCAGTTTATTCTTGATATGACGAATGTTTTCTTGCAGCAGTTTTTATATAAGGCAGTGAGCTGAAAGCAACACACCAGTAAGACCACTTTAAGAGTTTTGCAGCATTCAGATATATTCTTAAGCAGCATCCCTGCCTTTTGATCACTCTTCCAGTACTGACAGCTAATTATAATATTGAACAAAGTAAGAACTGTCTCTCTGCTACCTTACTGAAGTTATTTTGCTGATACGCTGCAGTTTCAAATAGAACATTTCTCCACTGCGCACTTTTTCTGGCCATCATCAACTGGTGTCATCTCATCTGTGCGTTGCCGATAACAAACATTGCGAAAAGATTTATAACATTTTATTTTAAAATGAAGGGAATTTAAAGCCTTGTATTAAATGGCGCTGTGCACCCCAAGGGTTTTGTACTTAAGCAACCCAAACAACCACTCTTCATAACCATCTGTAATGCAAAGTAACTGCCCAACCCCGAACCACATCGTTTCTATGGTCTAAAGAACAAAAACGTTAAAGTTATATCCTAAAGAGGTTCTCGCGAATATGAAGTGGGATGTAGTAAGGTTGGTTTGTGGGGTTTAGCGTCCCGAAGCAACTCAGCCTATTAGAGGGATGTAGTGTATGGGTACATAAACCACTATCAACTTGATCCGTGAAGTTAAGCCGTGAATGAAGTCACGTTCCACAAACGGACAAATGAAAAACAAAGTCGCAAATAATAATGAACTGTACTGTGATCATCTTCACAGAGCGTGCTTTAGGGGCCATGTAGCTATGATATTGTGCTGCTGACTCCAATATTATGCATTGCCTTTCATATAGGCCGCATTCCAAATATACGGTGCCAGAAAAAAGGCGGCGAGATTTCAAACCCCACTATGAGGGCTGAGCTGGTCTAAATGGTTCGTTGTATTGTGTGAAATTGAGGTCCACTCTGACGGGACCCGCAGGCTGTGCCTAAACGTGACTGAATGAATTTGCAGATTAAACATTGCATCTGATCCTATTCTTTTCTTTTTTTTTCGAAAAGTTTGCCACAAGGCATAAGTTGAGAAAGGCGGAATGGGATGCAGGAGATAGAAAGTTAAAAGAAGGAGTGAAGTCCAGTTGCGCTTATGTATTCGAGAAGGTTGGCAGTGTAGCGATTGTCCATTGTCCATTTCTCATAATCACAATAGCGGTTGCACCGCAGGCCCACCTTCATGATTATCCGTTGCCTTATGTGCGTGGTTGATGGACACGTCCACAACAAGTGACGCACATCGCAGACGTCAGGTGGAGTGTCACAGTGAGGGCAAATGTGAGTCACTGGTAGATCTTTTTCCCGCCATCGGTGTCGAACAGATGGGGTCAGAGCCGCCCCTGCCCGGATCGGGCGCACTGTTACCTCCTCCTGCCGAGTAACACTACGGTACCTGATCCTATTCAGCAGCTTCACACTTGCGGGCAGACGATACTGCAAGTTGCTTCGCACAATATTTTCCGACATTTTCTTCATCGTGCCTGAAGCAACAGGCGCAAAAACACTAGTGCAAGGTTTTTTTTCTGCGCAGACCTGAGGCCAGCACCGGCCCATGCATTTGCCGTAGCCAGCATAACATCATCTGCGGCTGACGGTACACCACTATAAATCATGTAGGGCTCTGATATGAATTTTTTTTACTTTTAGTGGTTATAGCTATATAAGAAGGGGGCATTTTGTCTCGACGCCATTGTTCGGTTTACCTGCCAGCGCTTCACATTTCTGTGGGCGGAATTACAACCAGTAAGTTTTGTTTTGAGATATTTGTTATGAACAATTTTATTGTTTAACCCTCTTGCCCTTTAACTCGTATGATGAGATAGGAAATGCGTGTACGATGAATTTTTTTTGCTGACAAAATAGGAACCTGCTCTCATAGTGTATTAGGCACGAACTTTGTTTTCCTCTTTCGAAGGATGCTAATGCTCTGCGTATCGCTAACTACTTGCGCAAAACAAAAACCAATGTATGAACCGTGAATGCTTTAAATTAGTTGCAAAACAAATTTCTTTGAAAGAAGGTTATCGTGCAGATTCGTTAGTGCTAACGTTGCTAAGGAGTTTTACCTTCACCTGCTTTTCACATTAAACGTCACATTTCGGAGAACAAAGGGTGAACGCTAAAGATATTCCTCAACTTGAACATTTGTGACCTGGCATTTTCTTTGAAGAATATGATTAACAGTGCAGCCATTGCGTCCAATATTTTGCGGAGCTCAGCGTAGAGATTATTTACTTCCATTTATTCCCTTGGCCATTACCTCTTGCCTCCAAGAAAGCATTACGGTGAGGTTGTGCATAGATACCTTGATTTATAAGATCTTTAATTTTCAGAAAATGATCCGCTGCATCAGTTCCAGGATGAACCTCCCTGTCGTTAGTGTCATGGCGTCTATCTTCTTGGTAGGCGTGACATCCCGTGAGTATAACCAGTCTTCGGACGACAGCTATTTGCAGAACATCCCTTATCGACAACCTCTGTATAGCGGAAATCCCAGCAGCGTTCATCCGCTTTTCTCTTTTATGTTAACATAAAAATGCAACCTGACTTCTACGGAGTATATGACTGGCTTGCTGCATGCGAAGTGTCATACATACAGCAAATCTGAAAATAAGGTGTAACAGTTTAATGTTTTCACTATATTTTGCAGAATACCCGCCGTGTCCTCAAGTGGAGTGTGTGGATGGATCCAATGTGGCTTGCATGGTCTCGAGCGAGAGATGTCGTTGCTTCTGCGGTGAGTGGGTGCCACTTTTTTATCAGTTCTTTAACGCTTAGCGCTCTCAGCCTGTGGAGGAACACATGCGACCGAATGTTGTAGAAGCTGCACCTGACGATTTACCGCACCCACAAAAAGCTGTTTTTGCATTCTCATAATGACTGTCAATAGCGAGAATTTAGTATTTTCTCATCTTATTATGCGCAGGAAAATGAAGCATATGGCCTTGAACGCAGCAGATTAAAATTTACAAGGCTTTTTTCAGTGTTGTCCCCTTTAAAATGCATTCGCACGCGGATTCTCAGCTACTCTGATATCTTTTGTTGTTGTTGTGTTTCCTTGAAATACTTCCCCTGATGCCTACGTTGCATAGGTAGTCTCGGCATTGCCGTACGTAAAGCTATGTGGATCCTAGCTAAGATTTTCGAATAGATTGAGTTGTAGTAAGATGTCGCTTCCCACCCAGTGCCTCTTGATCCCTGCGAGTTCTTGCAAGAAACTTTCTCGCGCGACTGCCATCCACCTGAAGGGCTGCAATGTTCTACTGAGGAGAGCGCCTGCAAATGTCAATGCGGTAAGTCCGCGGTTTTCTATGCTAGCCACGACGTCTTGTTTTTTGCTTAATATATTAAGCTAGCCAAAACAACACATGTTTGCTTCGGACGAACGGCTACCGACGAATATAGTCCACAATTCCACATATACTTACAAATGTCTTGCGTATTTTGCTTCAACTGTCCCAAACATCGAAATACCTATAAGTAAAATGATTGGAGATACAAGTTTGAATTTCCTCCAGCCACAGTGTTCTTACTTCATCGTTAAAATTGCTGTACCCTAGTCAGTTCAGCGACGCTCTTTGTAAACTAAAGCAACTAAAGGCACGGAACATGTTTCATGACTGGCTGCTTTCTTAGCTGAAAGTTGCTGGTAAAACAAACTTTATGCCACCCTTACAATGCTGCTAACAGGTGTGCTTGATACAAATTTCAGAACGCTAATCATCATTAGGCGTTCACATATGTGCCCCCTTGTTTCATGGCTTACTGCAACATCATATATCGAATTGAAGTCGCTCCTTTTATTCTTAACATGCAAACGTATTTTCAGGCGTTCAGTCAAGCCTTCGGGTCTACGAGGCTGCAGAAGAGAAAACTCCAAGCTGCTGAGCAAGTACCAGAGCAAAGATGTGGTGCTTCCATTTGGAGTAAAAAGCTCGAGCTCAGTAAAGGTTTTGAATTCCCTACATCCAAGCAATCACCTTGTGGTAGACCATCCGTCTCTCACTCGGGAGGTACCAGGTTCGATCTCCGGGTTGCCTTGTTCCCACCTGTTTTCAATGTGTACGAGATTTCCCTCGGCCTGGTTCTCGGTTTTTCTGGGGTGAAATACTTAAGTAAAAGGTCATCAGTCAAAAAATATTATCGACCAAACATTATGCCTCTACACCTCTTTCAGTCGCGATAGCCTTGCAGCATTTCTGTACTCGGTTAAAATGCAGCCTAAATGGTATTTTCGGAGCGGGAACAATACTTTGGTTCTGCGCTAATCGTTACCTTTCTTCACAAAATAATTATAGGCGGCTTTTTAACAGTGCCTAACATTATTATATGTAGCCTGATTCGAAATTTATTCAATGCAGCTAGGCTTTATTATACTGTATTAGTGTTAGTCTGATTTTGGTAGCATAGCGGTTAAATGAGCTCTACTAACAAAGGTGAAGTTAAAAGTTCGACATATTGGAAATGATTTAAGAGGGTATAAACAGGCAATAAATAATTGATATCTACTAGAAGCTCGAGATAAGTACTAGAACATCTGCGCAAGTCTGTTAGATTTCGTGGAAGGCAGCTTTGCCACGCACTCGTAGGTCCCACGACGTTGTAATGGCGACATTACACGATCAACAGCTGGCGTCTAGTCCGAAAGCGTCTAACATACTAACATAACACTTTTTACAAATTCTATAATTCAGATCTTCAATGATTTAGCCCTGCTACTGTTCTAGGTCAAATTTGATATCGACTAGCAGTAAAACGGGAAACCAGGGCAGTGGGAAGTTCCGGAAGAATTTAAGATTGACAATCTCTGAGCTGGTCTTAGGTCCGCTCTTAGCATGCCTTGTAGCCGCCACACAAATATTGAAGCTCGTAATGTCGGATGAAATTTTCCATCGGATGAATTTCTGCAGTCGGAGTTTTCCAGCAGGATAAATGCCGCTGGGCCCTCTTTCAACTACATTATACGTTATACATAAAATTATACTTTCAATATTTGTGCCTGCATCAGAAGGAACAGACATAACAACGCAGGTCTGTGGCGTCTCAATAAACTTGCTGACAACACGCGCTAGGTATACGCCTTACCCAGCGTAATCTGAGCAGTCTCTTGTGGAACTTGGCACGTTGTGTTACGTGCCAGTTTTAGATTCGTTAGCCTACGCAGTTTTTATGAGTATATAAAACGAGGAAAGCTTGCAAATTGACACCATTTCTCGGTTGGATTTTCAGTGAGCTTTTCACGCTACTGAAAGGTCTGCGTGGGTTATCGCAGTTAGTAAGTATTGTTTATATTTCTATATTTCCTTGCACACGACATATCTTCTCGTGAATCATTTTTGGGTATTACTAATCAGGAAAAGCGAGGACACAACCATGAAATAAGTTTGAGCGGCGGCTTGAAAAGCCTAATCTCCTTTCTTAGTGGCTGGGCACTTAAGTTTTCTGTTTTTGGTTTAGACGCCAGAGAAATATGAAAACAATAGTGTCTCAAGTTGCATTGAATATTTACTTAAATTATAGAACAAACCGTAAAGCCTTACTTTGTTGGCTTCTTTCTTTACCGGGCTTGTGCGCGCTCACACGCATCTCCCCCTCCCCCTATTTTAAAATTCATTGATCTTCCTCCTTAAATGTATATAAATATTACATGTTTATAAAATATCCTTGCATAAAAATGCAAAAAGTTTTGATCGCACTAGAGCTCTGCGCTTCTAGAGCTTTAGAGTGTGCGCACAAGTTGGCATAGTACAGCTATTATGGATCAGTTGTTAGGGAAATCGACCTCTCAGCCTTGAGATACGTGTTAGAGCCTATACGTGCTTGTTATTTGAGTAGAACCGCAAGACTCTCGTATACTGTGCAATGTCAGTGTAAGTGAAAGGATCTCAGGTTGTCGAAATACTGCTTGGCCTGCGACTATAAAGTCTGTCATAGCCCATGCCGCTTTGGGACGTTACGCCATTTAGACAGACCATGTGGTGTATTTTGAAAGGTAGACTATGGTAAACTATTACGCATATATCGTTCATAAGTACCTTGCATAAGATTGTTTCAGAACTTTATGCGTTCCGTCAGCGTTAAAAAGATTCTGCTTGCCTTTTCAATCTTGGAGTGCATTCTTTCGCCCGGCGTGGGTATCACCTCTTTTGCTCTGCTTTTATTGGTGTCTTCTGACTTCGAAATAAATTTGAAGAACTCATGAAGGATTGGTAGATTATTAGTTTGTACAGATTCACTTGAGACGATGTAGCGCCTAAAGACACATCTATAGACAGGACAGGCGCCTGTCCCACTCCTATAACTAAGGAGAGCTTAACGCAATGAAACGTTATTAACTAACGGCATTGAACCTGGTTGGAAATTTTGTTGTCTAGACAGCGAAGCAAAAGCCTACAAAGTATTTCAATAGTACGGACTGTAGCCATTGAACAAGGCACTGTCTGGAGATAAATTTCATACATGTTAACTTAAGTAAACAAGCAGAGATGGCGTCGAGTTTGAGCATGCAGATCATGCGTAAAAGTGCCGTGGTTCGATTCACAGCGCGACGTTTCTCATACGAAATATCAGTGCTAATAATGTATCTCACCCGGAATAAATATGAAAGCGTCTACTCCATTGTTCACATCTTCAATTTTTTTTGGGTCTTCCATATCTCGATTACAAAGAAAAAAGGAGAGATTTTTCTCTCTTCATTTTGCAACCAGTCATTCATGGCGGAGGTAGCGACGGTTACAACCAAAAAGTACATCGTGGCACTAATAGCTATGGTAGTACCAGGTGGCAATTGCTACAACTCCGTGGTGGTGGTCCTCTTACGTAAGATCTGGAGGTTGAACCTGATGTCATATCTGCCCTATTACGTCAATTCACATGTATGAAATTCATCTCCAGAGAGTGCCTTGTACAGTGGCTACCTTCCGTACAATTGAAATACTTTCTAGGCTTTCGCTTCGGTACCTGGACAACCGCATGCAGCCGTGACGTAGAGGTAGAACATCCGCCTCGCGTGCAAGAAGGCCGTGGTTTGATTCCGGTGCGACGCAATTCACCAGAGGATTAAAGAAAAACGCGTGGCGATGGAACTGCATAAACAGGCTTGGGGGTGACCTATCTAGCGAACACCTCCGGAAAAACTCTCCCTCACGAGAACAGGATTTGGCCACCCTGGTGCAATAATTGGCCACAGCCTCCGATGAATAATCTAAGAGGACCCTGGCCCTCAGTTCTCAGCTGCTGCGGTACAACTGACCACGGTGGTCGTCTGACCTGCCACGCAGTGAAGGATGTTATGAATCTCTGACTCCGGACAGGCCATCATTGGTAACTTACCCTGGCAAAGTTTAACTCTAGAACCCTAGCTAGGAAGGCTAGTTTAGCAGTACTGTTGGAGGAATTAAAACGTTTAAAATGGGTTGTCATAGGGCGTATTGAAGTTTGGAGGTCGAATGAGGCATATACTGTACTTAAAGGCGGGCACGTATTGTGTACTCGAGGTTTACCGGAGAGGCGGGAATTAGGAGCAGGGTTTCTTGCCATTGTGGATTGAGCAATTCTTTAGCAATAAGTAGAGGGGGGCAGGTATCGTGATTAAGCTTAATAAACGGAATAAACGGAAGGTTGCACAGACCTACGCGCCTACATGTAGTCATGGTGATCAAGCAGTATAAGGCTTCTACGAACATCTAGTATTGGCAATGGGAAAAGTAAAGACGCAGTATAGTTTACTAACGGCTGACCTCAATGACAAGGTAGGAAAAAAAGCAGGCTGGAGACCAGGCAGTGGGCGACTTTGGCATTGGTTCTAATAGCAGGGGAAGTTACTAGTTGAGTTTGCAGACCGCAATAACTTCAGAGTCATGAATGCGTTCTTCAACAAACGAAACAAACGGAATTGGGCATGTAAAAGCCCTAACGGGAAAACTAAGAATGAAATTGTCTTCATAATGCGTTCTAGCCCCGGCATTAATCAGGATCAGGACGTAGAGGTAATCGGAAAGCTGCAATGCAGTAACCACAAGATGGTAAGATCGCGAATTAGTCTAGATCTGACGGGGGAACGGAACAGATTAGTAAGAAAGAAGTCCGTCAACGAATTAGACGTGGGAGGGAGAGCAGAAGAATTCGGGATCTCGCTATAGAATAGATATTCACCTTTACATGAGGACGACGACCTTAGCCTAGAAGCAATGAACAAATAATTTTAGAGATATCATTACTGAGTGCACTTTAGAAGTAGGCGGTAGGATAGTTCGAGAGGATACCTGCAAACTTTCTGAGGGGAAGAAAGATTTGATTAAGAAAGGCCAAAGTATAAAAGTTTCTAACTCAACAGACAGGATAGAACTAGCAGAGATAATTAAACTAATCAATAAGCATAACGTGGCCGACATAAGGACGTATAACATGGGGAAAATTGAGCATGCTCTAAAGAACGAGAGCAGCCTTAAAGCGGTGAAGAGGAACTCAGGCATAGCCAGAAATCAAATATATGCGCTAAGCGACAAGGCGGGCAATTTCGTCACGAATATGGAGAGGATAGTCAAAGTAGCCGAGGAGTTATATACTGATCGGCACAATAGCCAAGTAGTCACAAGACATGGTTAATTGGAGGAATATGGGAGAGGCCTTCACCCTGAAGTGAGTATAGTCCGGCTGATGATGATGATGAGCTGGTCAACAAGTGAGATTCCCAAGGAGGATTAATTGCTTTCAGCCCGCCAAAGTTTTTGCTGGTCCGGGCTTCTTCTTTTTTTATTTATTTTTTTGTTGTTCGAGAGGACAAATAGAATGGGTAAAATGGCAGTGGACGCAGAAACACGTACCGACTATTTCGTACTACATAAAAGAATTAAGTGTTTCGACGGACGTGGAAGATCAAGCTAGGATAGAGTACTGCCTGACATCGTTTACCAGATTCCAAAAGAAACCGATCACCGAAATAGTATTCAGCCATCCGTGTATAGTCTTTGACCACCACTTTCTACGAGTACATGAACCCATGGAATAGCTATGACCGCAAGGCCCCTGCTGTTTAGGAAAAGAACACAAACTCTGCAGGCACAGAGGATTATCCTAACAGTCACTGACACCGGACACGTTGCCAATTAAAAAAGAACTTGGCAAAATTTAACTCTTGATACTTACCTAGTGAAGCTGGTCTATCATTGCCGACCTTGGAAGTAGCGGGTAATAAATCGGATATATATTGTTTACTGGGCCTAGAAGAAGAGGCGGGGAGCATGGAGTTCTAGAATGGAAGGCAAGAATACAGCAGCTAACAGAAGTATTCTCTGGCATCAAGGGAAGGTTGACAGTAATATATTTTCTTATCGTTAACAGAGTTTAAGGCTTCAAAGCAACTCAGGCTATGAGAGATGCCGTAGTGGAGGACTGCAGAAATTTCGACCACCTGAGATTTTTAAACGTGCACAGATATCGCACAGTACACGGGCGCATTGCTTTACGTCTCCATCTAAAAGCAGTTTGATCCCGCAGCCTTGCAAATATCTGTCAAGCGCCATAACCACTCCACCACCGCAGCGGGGTGCAGATGATATGATTAGATTTTACAAAACAAAACGTTAGAACTGAAACCGCCAATGAAAAGTTTGAGCGACTATACCCAACAATATTGAATATCCTGTCGTGGACTTCAGACATTGCATGGAATCTACTGTGAGAAAGTTTGCGGATAGTGACCTCACTCCACTGCGAAAGAAGCAGTTCGGGTGTGGTGACCGGGTTAGTTTAGCATAGGTCTAAGAAATTCGAGAATTGTGTGATTTCACTGCTAAAAGAAGCGAACATCTTCAGGACAATTAAAACGTCTTTCTCAAACAAGACAATCAGATGCCGACGTTGGAGTGCCAGATTGGCGAGAAAGAAAGATGGCAGACAACAAGATTGCGAGTAATTCTATATACATATAGTTGAGGGTAGTAAATAAGATATATACAGGGCTTAGAGGGAGCGACCAACTGCATAAAGTGCAGTGCTAACAGGGAAGCACATGCTCTGATATCGTTTTTACTTTAGAGGGCAAAGGCAACTATATTGTGATTGGATTACTTTTATCAGAGACACACGGTATGTATATATATATATATATATATATATATGTATATACAGGGTTTTGAATATTTAGGGGCTGGGTTTTAAAAAAATCCTATGCAAAATCTACAACCCCATTCGAGCTGAAATTACGTTCACAAAGTAGCAAAATATGGTCTACGTTATCTGATAAGTGATTCAACATCGGTACTTGCCTAGATTTTCCGGAATCGACGGAATATTGCTCTCGGCGGCGTGCACAAATTTCGCAGAAGCGAGTCGAGAAGCTGCGGTGACATGGTGCGCCATCTGTCGAGCGGCGAGG
>JAJIZL010018431.1:1284545-1318178 GCA_023969395.1 Amblyomma maculatum
GTGTGTGTGTGTGTGTGTGTGTGTGTTCGAGAGCTTCGGTTTGCATATAGTATCTAGGAAATTTATCTTGTTGATATCAAAACCCTTGGCAGCAATTTCGGTGCGCCCTCTTTTGGGAGAGCGATCTGTTTGAAAAAGAAGGAAAAGCCATAAATTTATGTTTCTTTAGCTATAGTGACAGTCGCCGACTCTGGAGCCCACCAAGCAAAGGAGGAAGAATTTCAACTCTTGGTCACGCCAATTGTGCACTGTAACTATAACCCAACCTTGCGAAACGAAGTGTGTTTAGCCGCGAAAAAGTTAACCCTATCCTACTAGAATGAGGAGAACACCAAGAAGAGAGAACTAAAACAAATGGTGAGACAGAGGATGTGATAATGAAAAGTGGAGAGGAGGGACTAAAAAAAGTTACTGGCGATCTCGCCCGTAAGTACCGTCTATGGGCTGCTGATGCCAAAGGTGGTGCATTGATTGCGTTGAGAGGCCTTTGATGCCTACACACTCGGCGTCGCCTCAACCACAAGGATACCCTTTCTCCAAAACACGCCTAAACGTGGGGGTTGGAGTCTGTTGTGACACACTACTAACCGAACTCTGATTTAACAGATGTCACTGCTTGGTTTACAAGAATAGGCATCACTTCTACTTTGTATAATACATTCAGGGTGTTTTAAGAAAGACTTGAATTATTTAAAATCGGAGGTTGAAGACAGAAAAAAAAATTGCGGGAACGAACTTTCTGCCGCGGCGGACACAATAAGCTGCAAACCACCTCTGAAAATTCAGCTCATCGCTACAAACCAAGCAATTACCTATTTATTTATACCTGTTTTGAGGCGGCGCCCAATGAAGAATTAGAAGCCGTGAGCAAGACAACGTTATATAAGTCATTGAAAGGATAAAAGTCTCATTTTCAGAAGTATAGCTATTGAATCTGACTTCATTAATACGGTACACTGAACCTGACCGCTAGAGGTGCCTAGGAAGTTTGGTACAGAAGTGCATCCGGAGACGATACAAGCTCTGGAGACCGTACTCCGCTTGAACTCCGACTGGTATTGGGTCACGTCAAGTGCTATTTTTGCTTGCCGCGCAGCTTGTTGCAAGAGAAAGGGTAGTCATTATCAGTTGCGTACTTGTTATGATTGAGAGCGACAGAGTGAAATAAAGTGCCTCAGGCACTGTAGTAGAGCAGGCAGTTCTAATATGACCGAGTGGCAACTGCGTAATATCACGTAATCACCGTACACCTCTTCTGTACCGAACCTAGTGAGCGTCTTTTCTGCTCACATTTGGGTTCGTATGGAAAATGCATCGGATTTCCTCGGGGGTGAGGACTATATAAAATCAGTTTTCCTTCGTTAGAAACCTGATATGGCATCGTCTTGTTCGCAAATTCAAACCCCCGATTATTACCAGATGTCCAACTGCGGTAATTAAAATTTAATTACTTTGTTTTATTTAATTAGATTGATATCAAGAATATTGCAGCATTTATGTTTAGAGCGGCAGAGAGGTTGTTCCTGCAAATGGTGTTCTTTCTGATTTCAACCCACTATTTTCTGAAGTTAATTAGTCTTCCATGAAACATTGCGTATATTACTTCATTTTTAGGGACCGCGTAGTTGCTTAATTATATCATTCCAATTTAGAGCAAAACCGGATTTTTTGTTTCTGATCAATACGCCTGAATGAGAAGTGGCAGCCATGGCCGCAGATAATTATTTTTTTCTTGCACAATGATGTGGCAGCAATGTTTTTGAATAAGTTTATTAATCCATTGCGTTTTTTCAGAGTACGCCAAAAATGCATATGAAGGAAAATATGCGATAATGCTTTAACCGGTGAGCGCTAATACCCCTACATAGATAGTAAGGGCTCGGCGTGGTGCAGGCTTCTTCCATTTCAAGCCACACAATCTCGAACATCATGAGCCTGTTACTGCTAAGTAGTAGCTGGAAGGTGATATGACCGCGCAAGGAATGTATGGAAATGTGTTACTTAAAGAAAACAGTTGCATCGTCGATTTTGAAAGAAGGTACCCTGCAGCTCCTGGGCAGCATCTATATTGACGCATGGACCACAAGCGCTTTGTTACAACGGCGGAGAATCATTAGCCAATATGGCGATGTTTAGAATTAAAAAAAAAATGCGCTTTCTTTCGCCCTAAAATTTGCCAACTTGTGTTTTTTTGGCAGCCGATACCCTATTGGGTCTTCATTTCACGGACTCAGCTCCGAGATTTCACACGCGTTGCATCTTCCTCGCATTTCTCAGAGCGTGTGCTTGAAGGAACAGGCGACAAAAACACCCGTATAGGGTGTCTAAACAAAATATGTTGCCAATGTCCACCCATGCGTTTACCCCACTTAACGCAGTCCCACCTATCCCAGGTGCTAGGTCACGTGGAATGACGTGGTGGTAAGGTTTTAGATTTGTTTTGTTTAATTGATAATATTTAAAGACAGCGCATATGAAAAATCGATACCATTCTTCGGTTTGCTTTCGAGTGCGTTCTTCCAAGACCTCCGTCGAACATTGCAGTTTGTGAGTAATTGTTTAAATTTTGTATTTTTGACGAGCATATCTCTTCATAAATAGTCATGTCATTTCGTTTCTCACGAAACACCAGAATATAGCCGTGAGATGGTCATATACTACTGAATAATGAGCGAAATCTCCTGCTTCTATAGTCAGTCTCTAACTTTCCTTTGTCCGCCGTTGGCCTGGACACTGCTCGGAGTATAGTTGAACCTGTCCACTGAGACGGATACTTATGCATTAATACAAAATTAGCCTATGAAGCAGATTTAAAATCGTCAACAGATGTATATATTGTTACGTGGTGACAAGCAAAGAAGACGGCACAGCATGGTGACAGGATGAACGATGATTTAATGTCTGGCCTAGCGCGAGAGCTCCTCTCGCGCCACTGCTGATTTTCTTCTTCGCAACGATTCCCGGGGCCACCGAGCGATCGTCCCGATCGTTTCGTTGAATTCGATGGTGACATGATGGTGTAGATGTTCGAGAAAAGATAGAAGAGAATGATGCGCTTGCCACCACGATAACAATGAACACGGTCCTTCGGATCTTTCGGGTTCTTCGTCTCGGATCTGGTTAGTCTGTCTGTTCTCCTTGTCTTCAGATCCGGGCTGGGGGCTGGGCGGTGGTAGTTGTTGGTCGGGTCTGGGCAGAGGAAAGGCTGGGGCGAAGCTGCTCGGCGATGTCTCAGGGCTCTCGGTCGATGGTCCCGGCTTACTAATGGCGTCGATGCTAAAAGGAGGGGATGGGGATGACGTACGCCGCACCTCCAACCAAAATGTTACGTGGTGAAAAGCAAAGAAGACGGCACAACATGGCGACAGGATGAACGACGATTTAATGTCTGGCCTAGCGCGACGGCTCCTCTCGCGCCACTGCCAATCTTCTTCGCAACGATATTTTCTATCGTCGCCTTGTTGACGTACAGATTTTGAAAGCGCTCATAAGAATCACTCTTGTTTATGTTCATCCATTAGCATTCAATGGTGGAGAGCACTGCAAGAACGGTCTCAGAATAAAATTTGTTATTGTATCGAAAAAAAAAGCACTTGTCTTGTTCCAGCGCATACGAAAATATTGTTGTAGAAAGGGTGAAGACGGTTCAGTGCATCCAGAAGTTTTGGTATGTAATCCTTGGTTGTTTCCCCTAAATAAGAGGAAATTTCACAGGTGTGCTGCCTCTATACCATGTGTAAGACATCCTTTTTTGGGACAATCTTTGTTAGATTAGGGCAAGGATGAAGATCGTCATCAGTGCTCTCCTGGTGTGCATTGTCTTGGCTGCCGTGAACTCACGTGAGTAACACTTGCCTTCACCTCAAGGCTTTTAAACCTCCTTTGGTTTTCAGCACTTTTCGAGGAAGTAAAAAAAATTCCTCTTTTATCCACGTCTTGTTTAGTTGCTTTCATGCTCTCCTGGAAGCTGCTTGTGTTTTGTCCAGTTTTTAGTTTTGATAGCTTGTTTTCAGCAACTTTCCCGAATAAATACCTAACAATTGAGCTAAGAAAAGCAGAGCAGACTACATAGATAACAATGGGAGCATGAAGATAATAGGATACAAAGGTGGTCAACGTTTGAGGTAGATACATAACTTCGTCTGCTCTGGATGCGGCGAAGTGCTAATGGAAGGGGTGGTTCGATGTACTATTGCAAAAGTTGAAAGTGAAGTTTCAGACAGAAGTCTCAGAAGACATTGCAATGACTTTAGTCCGCATTCCATATTTTAGATCGAGTGGCGATCATATGTGGTGGTTCGATTATGTGTAAATTGGCATTTATAGGTAATAATTATAGAAAGCGGCATGAAAAATTTGATCGTTTACCTCAAATTTTCAGAAGATCCAGCATGCCCTCTAGTGAACTGCCCAGATAGATCCAATGTGGCTTGCCTGCTTGCGGCGGAAAAATGTCATTGCTTCTGTGGTAAGAGGGCGACATTCTTACTTACAATTTACAAATTACGTGTTGCTGTTTAGGTAGCTAGAGCAGGAGAACACATTATTTTATGCACTGAAATTATCTCGGGAACAATTTAGGGACGGTTGTCCCTCTGGGTAGCAGTCTCTCTCTCGGGACGTCATTGGTCGCCCTCGCTGCCCGAGTTTTTTAGACCAGGTCCCTCTGGACCTCCAGGTCCGAGATGTAAAGACCCGCCTGCCATCCCTGACGGATACTATCAGCTGTTCTAGGAAATACCCGGTTTAGAGCCGTCTAAAGTGGCACCCGTCGGACCTGTCGATGCTCTTGGTGGGTGCCAGAAGTTCCCTCCTGAAGGGGAATAATAACTTCTAATATCTGCATCCCCTTCATGGATCACTGCCTTGTCGTGGCGGAGGGGATTGCGAAACTCGATGAAGTCGTGAGCCCTGCTGTGCAGGGCCACCCAAAAGAAACAAGGTTATGGTCTTACTGATTGTTTTCCGATTAAGAAAGGAGTGTGACAAGGCTGCATACTGTCGCCCAGCCTGTTTACCCTATATGCTGAGTACATCATGAGGAAGGCTGGTCTGGACGAATCTTCAGCTGGAGTGAAGATTGCTGGAAAACGTATCAACAACCTTAGATATGCGGATGATATCACTTTAATGGCAGAAAGTGAAGTGGAACTCAAGAGAATTCTGATGCGTGTACAAGAAGAGAGAGAGAAGTTCGCGCTTAAACTGAACATTAAAAAGACAAAGATAATGGCGACTGGCCCTATCAAGTCCTGGAGCATCAAGGGACAAGAAGTGGAAGCTGTGACAGAATTTATCTTCTTGGGCTGCAAGATTACCTCGGAAGGAGACTGCAGCTATGAAATTATGAGACGCCTGCTTCTGGGAAAGAGAGCCATGGCTAACCTTGACCGCCTAGTAACGAGCAGAGATATTAGACTGCCAACCAAGATCCGTAGAACTTGTGCTATGGTCTTTCCAGTTGTTATGTATGGATGCGAGAGTTGGACTGTGAAGAGGGCTGACCGCCGAAGAATTGATGCGCTTGAATTGTGGTGCTGGCGGAGACTCTTGAGAGTTCCTTGGACTACCAGAAGATCCAATCAGTCGATATTGTCGACCATAAACCCTAACTGCTCATTGGTGGGTCAAATTATAAAGTTAAAGCTCAGCTACTTTGGTCATCTGATGAGAAACGAGGAGCCGCTGGAGAAAGATTTGATGTTGGAAAAGGTTGAGGGTCACAGGAGAAGGGGTAGGCTGCGAACACGATGGTTAGATGGGATCCTCGAGGCGCTGCAGAAGAAGTTATGTGATGTTAGGAAGATAGTGAGAGACCGGAAAGCGTGGCGTGATATGGTCCATAGGGTCACGAAGAGTCGGACAGGACTGATCGACTGAACTGAACTGAATATCTGCATAAGTGATTAGTGGGATTGGTTTGGTTACAGTAGAATTATGAGGTTAAAATATGCCTGCGACAGGCTGTTTGGAAGCACCACAACAGAAGCCAACTGGGAGTTTTAGGTGCGCTTGAGGTATTCGCACTATCCGGATGCTAGATACCGTATTTATGCCTGTGACAACTTTGGAGCAGAAGTGTACACGCCCTTTGTCTATAAAAGTAAGCATTGTGTTTGTTGGACGTTTATGCAATAATTCACAGTTAAAATTTGGTCCCACCTGTAATCTGAGTCATGTAGCTGTTAGCATTTTTATCGTTCTCCTGCAGTTATTGTCATCCGTGCTATAGGAGTGAGGTGTTTGCTTTGAACCATAGGGTAGAGGTTAAAATATTCTACACATGTTTCTACAGCGAGCTGCAGCAATAAGCATCATATTGATGGCATGCATGCCCACAGTCAACAATAGATAGGTACTTAACGGAGCTACTCAGCTTAATATAAGGACAAGGACAAGTTTCAGATCTTTAACAGGCAACCTTCACGCAATACCATGCATAAACTAGAAGAAAACATTGTGTTCTGGCATCTGAAACGGCCTTCGACTGTTCCAGAGCAAAATACAATAGAGCACATGCACCCAGTAATTAGAATAACGCTGCAACTTGCGTTTCTTCAGAAACAATTTATTTAATCAGTACATATTTCGGATATTAATATCATGGTAGTAGTTGCATCTGTAAAGCAGTTTCTCAATCTATATCGTGCGTGGCAATGCTGCTACATCAGGTGCTAGGGAATGGAAAAGGGAAAAATTAAATTTACACGTTACGTTTTGGCCGAACAGAAGCCAAGAATATATATATATATATATATATTTGAAACAAAATTTATTGCCTGAAAATATCATTCAAAGAAACGAACTAGATTGATGCTTTCTGATTTAAGCACAGGAAATGCCAATAAAAGTTTGAAAAGTAATAAACGAGAAATCTTATTATTATCTGCGTTGTGGGTTATCGCAAGTGAATTTATCATAGGTTTCTACAACCGAGTTGTACTAACGGATTTTTTCGTACCCAGTGCCTGATGAGCCCTGCGAGTTTTTGCGCCGAACATTCTCGCGGGAGTGCTCATCGGAAGCGATGCAGTGCTCTACTGAGGCAATCACTTGCAAGTGCCGCTGTGGTATGCATAATTTTCTACACGCGATAAGCTTCTTAGTTGTTTTGTTTTTCATTAATTCATGCCACTGGCTGTTTTCGAGTTTTTCTTTTAGACGCAGTACAGCGATAAAATTGTCCCGAGGTTTAATGTAACATTATACTATTTCGGGAGACATTTTTTTACCTGCACTCATAATCAAGGCGCGATAGGCATAAATATGCAACAACACGTCATAATTGACATTCACGCATTTCTCTAACACAGGCTGCTTTCAAACACGCTTTGCAGAGTGAAGTTACAGATTCCTGGCTATTGTACTTAGGCGTCCGTGTTGCTGTTCGTAACCTACATATGATTTTGGTCATGTTTTAGTCATCCACTGGTGGATTCATTTCACCTGCACTTATGACATCAAATCGACAAAAAGGCAATGCCTTAACATTTTAAATCGTTACTGACAGTACATAAAACGCATGAAACGAGATGAAATGAGCGCTTTGAGCAACAACGTCTTGGAACTCTATGAAATTGGTATAGTTACTAGTGGGCACGAGCTGGTGGTGATATAAAGCACACGCTGCGCGTCGTCCATTCGAAATGTTATCCCCAAATGGGGATACGAGACGCATGTTTCAAGTGATCGCAAGCGCCCTCTATTATGCACGCTGCTGATCCAGGCTTTAAAACATTTAAGAAAATATTCATTTTGTAAAGTGCAACTATCATGTATTCTGTTTCATACATTTCAGCTTAGCGATGCCGTCATGTATTCAGAAACGAAGAGGAGAAGATGACTCAAGATGACGTGCACATGCCTTCGTCGCTTCGGTCGGCTGCAAAGAATAGGGACCCAATAAAATGCACAAAATCCCAGATTTAATAAGTGTCCCTGTATCCATATACTTTCAACACTTTCGCACGTCATTTTTCCAAGTCGGACAAAGCACGCTCGCTTAGCTGCAGAAGAGAATATTCTCTGCCCCGAATACACCCATGAAGGCAGCAGCAATACTGCCACTGAATGTTTAAAGGGTCTGCGTGTCATACTGAATAGCCACGGATGAATAGCGGTACACACCCTTTACAAATGAAATATGCTGGTGTGTATTCATTGCTTTTTTTTTTGATGTTTCTATTTTAGGTGTTCACTTCGCCCTTCGCAAACTCAGAACTATGTTCCATTCTTTTCTACATGCATACCAAAAGATAAAATCGACTTAGCCAGCATTCTCCTCTATATATTTATTGGGACTCGATAAATTCAAACAGCCGGTGTATGTTTTCAAGAAAATGGTAGTTAGGTGTTCTACAGCACGTTCTTTTCAATATGACCGAAAAATACCAATATAAATTTCAAAATGCCGCTGAAAGAAACAGCTTAAACACAGGCCCTAATTGCAGCAACGTAAACACAATCTTTTTATAAAGGAAGGAGCCAGGTTGAAAGCAGCTCGGAGCCTGCTTGGTGCGCGTACATTACGCGACAACCTTATCAGGACATATCCGGATAGGCCGGGAACACCCGTAAAGGCTGGCAAGAACATTGGTAATAGATTATTAAAACTGTCTACATATCATAGTGTATAGCCACCACCCGAATAATGGCAAATGCCTAATGCATCAGAATTCTGTTGATTTGTATCCATTCCATTTATCTGTTTGTAGTACAGGGAATCGCTTCACGACTCGCATACTGGCAGGAACGTTCTATTCTAGAATGCGTGCATAGCAAGTAAGGAAATCAAGCTGTTTTGGAAGTATTGTTCAATATATTTTTGATATTGCTCTATAAAATGAAGCCCACTCGGTGCCCGCTTTCAATAAAATGGTAGATAGGTATTCAGTTGCACATTGATTTGCAGGTGCCTGATAAGTACAATATTTGACCTGTAAGAATACTGCTGAAGAAATTAGCCCAAACTTTGCTCCTTAGTGCATCGAGGGAAACCCAATCCTTTGTAAACAAAGAAGCGACGAAACGCCGCTCAGAGCCTATTTGATGCACATACACTGTGTGACAATTGCCTTATAAGCAGAGCAAATAGCATAGAATTATGAGTCTTAGCAGGCTGCTGGAGCACCACCTCAAACAGTCAGTCATGAATCGAACTGCAATACAATCTGCGCGAAATGTCACAGAAGTGTCATCAAAGTGCGCACCACTTAAAATTTGACTCATTGATGCATTTTGTAAAGTGCTTTTCTTGAAAATCAGCGAGCTTTCAATAACAAATGCCTTTAGCACACCATACCTCCTTTCTCATTTCAGACTACACCTATCCCGAGCACTATTAATACAATGCCTAGACTGTGCCGTCGAAACCAAAGTCGCGGCTTCCTTTAGAGCTTGGAAAAAGATACACGTGAGGCCGTCTTTATCGGAAATAAACGGAAGGGGGATTTTAGAAGTTTCTCTCCAACTTTGCAAAATTCATTATTGTCTAAAGGCAAAGAAGCATTTTCCTAATTATTAATTAGTTAACTGGAAAATGAAAAAAAAAAATTTCTGTGGTACACCAGATGGCTGTCAGCTGCGTACAAGTGGTTTCTCTGCCCACCTAAAATGTTTCATTTTTTAGCCCTTGGCTAAAATTAGCTTGGAAAGCCTGTATTTCTTCAAGACGCGAAGCAATGTGACACACTCATAGCACACTAATAGCCCTAACAAACCAGCCTTCGAAGCCTACCCATATCGTTGCATCATCGCATGCAGAAGGCCCAGGTTTAATTCCCAACGCTTGCCTAAATGACTAATTTATTTCAACAAAATATTATGAGATCCTCCTGTTGGAAAGCTTCTCGCGATTTTTGCATTTATTTTAACCGTCCTCTAATTGTTTCTTATGTCCATCGGTACTTTTTCTGACCGAAGGAAGACAGACGCAGGACGATGATATCGGCTTTACGTAATTTTTGTAATCTCCTTCAAAGTGCAGCAATGTAGACAAAGCCATACTGAGGCAATATAACTGCGGTGGGGTCGTGAGCACCAACTGTGAGGGATCTGATTGCTTTCTTCAGTGCTTTATAGGCTAGCTAAAGGATTCACCCACTAACCAATTCCCTCGTGATGCGGGTACCAACGGCTACGTGCATATCGACTGTGAAATAAATTTGCTATTGCACTACTTACTTGGAATCGTTTTGATTGCGCCTATATTAGCGATTCATACTTTTCATGTATGTTTTAAAAAACGTGGCAATCAAGTCCTCATAATAGTGTGTATAATAAGTGGCGGATTAGAATTTTGATCCAACTTACTATCTGGCTTTCATCGTAAAACTTACATACCTGCCACCTAGCCTACACACAGAACCATTTGCATAAGCAGAAACGTTTGAATAAAAAGCATCCACGTCGAACGGAGGTCATTAGCATATCGTAGCAATGCTTTATATAAAAAGAATATCGACCCAGCAAGCATTGCAGGACACCCAGTCGCATTATTGAGCAAGGCCGCCGTTTTAAAAATAAAAAAGTGCATGAGTTCGTCAAGGAGTCCGCCAAAATGTGCCTTCCGCCAATGGTCAGTGCACACTATCTTTGCGGCTATGGGCTTCTAAAATTGAAGTGATGCAACTTTATGAAAGAATAACATAATTAAAAAGAGGATCGGTAGTTATTAACGCTTTGTTCCCTGGCGCTTGTTTCTCGGCTATACTCTGCATAACAGGAGGCTCTGTCAGTCGAAGGGTAGGGTAATTCAGGAAAGGATAAAAATTTAACTCAAAGCTGAGCAGAAAGCTTACATCGTGCGTTTTCTATTCTTCATGGTTAATGAAAGCAGTGGAATTAGAATGCGCCGTTCCAAGCTAAATAATACGAATACACGTTTCAAGCGTTGAGACGTACAGGGGCAAACATAGGTAGACGGAGCGCGCTTTTTCCTTCAAATTAATATCACGTCTTCTGCACTGGAGATAAGAAAGCAATATTTGTGAAAGGGCACTGGTGTGTGCTGCCGGTTCGCGCCTACCACGACTATCAGCTTTAACTACCAGCGCGTGAGGAATGTTAGAAAGAAATAGCGCGCTCCCTTTACTTTTTTCCGCACAGATACATGACATTTTGGCCATACCGCAATTAGCAAGGTAATTAGGAAGCTATGCATAGTTAGGCTTACGTTTAGACACGGGCAGACATGATTTCTCAGTGACTAAATTGCCGAGACTATGAGTCGCGAACGCTGTCAACTACAAGAGGGAACACATGGTGCTATATCTGCGGTCAAACGTCAAAAGTCAGCTGGTGGTATATTTAGGTGGTAGTTAAGCTTGACAGCCACACTTTGAAGGTGAAGCGGTCAGAAAGGCTGATTTTAGATTATACATGGCGGAGTAAAGCTTTTGCTTCAAACCTGAGCCCAAACTAGGGTATTTCAACGGCTTTTGGAATGAATGAGCTGTATTCACCATCGCGTATCACAATTGTTCTTGAGATGCAAAGGAGAGTACGATATCCGCCTACTGATCTTTCATGTTACGAATCAATGCAATTTCAGCTAAAAAGTCCTTTCTTTATTTGTCGCAACACTTCAGGTCTAATGCTGCATCATTTAGTGGGGCCTCAGCTACGAGCGCTGTGTTATCATGAAGGGAAATTGTTAGCTAATATGCAAACCCTTAGAATCAAAATATAAAATATGGTGTTCTTTCGCAGAAAATTCACAAGGTTGCGTTTTCGGGAAAAAGATATTCCATTGGAGCCTCATTTGCTTCAGGACGCTTCCAAGATATTATGTGCATTGTATTTTCCTCAAATTGTTCAAAGCGCATGCCTTAAGCAACCGCTGAAGAAAACAGTCCTCTAGAGTTTCCAAACAAATCTGCTGTCAACACCCGCCTACGTATTTGCGCTACCTAGCGTAATACGACCTACCTCTAGTGCCAGGTCACGTGGAATGACGCGGGGTAAGACTATAGACTTGTTTATTTTAGTTGATAATGTTTAAAGATAGCGTATATCTAAAATGATGCCAATCGTCTGTTTGCCTGCTGGTGTGTTCCGGGAAGACCTGTGTGGACGATTACTGCTCGTAAGTGACTGCTTTGAACCGCCTAGCATACGATGAAAATTTCTGTTCATAAATCACCTTGTCACCACGCAACAGATAAAAAGCCAGCTCATAACTGTGAGATAGTTTTCTTAACTAAAGAGCTAACTCTCCTGTGTTTGTTGCGGGTCTCCCACTTTCGTTTCTTCGCCGTTGTGCAGGATGTCAGCGCTCCGACTGTCTTTGAATCCGTAAGCAATGTACGTGTGCAATAATAAAACACTAGCCTCTGAAACTGATATAGTATGGTCCATCACACGTAAATTGCTTCTTATGTCGCCTTCTTGATGCACTAGATTTCGCAGCTTTCACACGCATCGCAACTTTGTTCATCTAATTTTTAGATGATATAGTTTGCGGCAAGAAATACGAGATGAAAAAATGTTTAACTCTGTCCAAAGTAACGTACTTGCCACGTTCTATTGATTACGCGAAAATTGGTGTAGCCAGTGTGGCGAGTGTTTGCAGGTATAAGCTTTTTCGGTACCTAGACTGTTGTCTTTGCACCTAACCTGCTGAAAATAGTGCAGATCATTTTCCTGTTTCCCTTGCTTAGGCCTGCTTTTTTTCTTTTGGGTCATTATTTATTATATCACTTCTAGGATGAACCTCTCCATCACCATTCTTTTGGTGTGTATTGTCTTCGCTGCTGTGAACTCACGTGAGTAGAACCTCTCTTTATCTGAAAACGCGTTTCTTTCTTTTGCTTTTTAACACTTCTTGAGCAAACCAGCAAGCATACACCCATTCCTGCTACATTTTGGTTGGCTGCTTTCGAGCTCTCCTGTCGGCAGTAGGGTTTGTGTGCCTTTTTATAACGTGTGTGTATTTTTGATAGCCTTTTTAACGCTAATTGCTTGATCACGTGTATGAAAACACAATTTCATTGTAAGCAAAATGTAAGACATGAGGATAACAGTGAAATAAAAAAATAAGAGCACGCGAAACTCGTGACATCTTCAGCGCTTGTGGTCCATACATAATTTCGTCTTCTCTTGACGCTGCAGAGGAAGTACTAATAGAATTGGACGTCTGCTTTACTATTGCAGAATCCGAAATCTCCCAGAAGATAAAATTTGCAATAACTTCAGTCCACTTTCTTCTCTATTGATCGCGCCGGGATAGTATGTGGAAGCTCTACATTGAAAAACGCTAATCACTAAAAATGTGTGAATTGGCATAAAAGAGTAAAAACTAAGCGGTTTTGTGATACGCGGTATATTTTTGTTCTTTGTGATAAATGTGAAACGTGATACGTCCTGTGATACGTTGTGCTACGTTTGTGATACGTGTGATATGTTTTGTGATAAATGTGATACGCGACATCATAAGCCGTATACGTCATGTCCGGTAGGCGCTGTCTACAAGTTTCCTACATGTGTCGTGTGGTAGGGTGTATATCGGCCAGAATGGTAGACGTTTCAATGAGTGCGCGATGGAAAACGTGAGGTTGGTTAAGAACGTTGCCGGAACCACACTGGCTCTGCATTGCAAGCATTGTCTGCCAAGCGGATGCACCCCCCTTTTGAAGGATTCTGGCTTCATAGCTAGAAGGAACGATGCGCTACCATGTGAAGTTTTGGAGGCTGTGGCGATTGCTGATGACAACAAGGCGTACATCAGAACCCCATCCGTTGAACTGACAGATAGAGTAAATATCTCGGCCAATTTTATAATTTGTTGTCCTAGGCCTTTCTTTACCTGGCTTGTGGCTGCCGTTACGCTCGCGCTCAACTTCTGTTTTTGTTCCTTCGCCTTTTGCTTGCTTTCAATATTTTTCTTCGTATTTTTTTCTTGCTTTCCAGAGCGGCATTTTACATCCCCCTTATTTTAGTGTTTTTATCTATAAGTTCCATTTTTTATTTTTTTTCACGAGACTACTTCTGTTTGCATGCATTACACAGCATACGACCTCATGTTTGTCTCCCTTCTCTCCCTCATTTCACTATATATGTGCCTGTTTTTCCATTACTACAGTTCAGTTGTCAGTCAGCCTTGTATACGTGCATTTCTTTTTGTATGGCGCTATTCGTTGGATGTGGTTTATTACAATGATGTTGCACCAACTGGCTCAGAAACAAATCCTCCTATTAAATGGTTTATCTGATTTTTTCACCTGGATCCAGAATGCATTTCAGAGACCTGCCAAGTTGGATCGAAAATGGCATGCGTGCTTGCGGCGGACAAGTGTCAATGTTTCTGTGGTAATGCACCAAAATTTTTACTTTAAATTACCGATTTCCGTATGGCCTCTGAGGTAGACGATGTTGATAAAACATGCTTGCGGCAGGCGGTTTGGAAGCGCCACAGCAGAAGCCGATGTAAGAGCGTCGGGTGCGCTTGAGGTTTTCTCATGGTACGGAATTCTCAGTGGAGCAATTAGTTCCACAACAACTTAAACTCGGAGCCGTTCAAGCTTCTTAACGAACGCAGGTCAAAAGCAGAGTTCGGCCTCATAGAATTTGTTCTTTGTTTCCAAGTTTCTGCCATACTTCTCAGCTAAATTTTAGTTGGATCTGTCACCAGGTAGCTGATAGCGTTTTGTAACCTACGGAACTTATTTCCAAATCTGCTATATTAAGTGGTAAGATGTTTACTTTGAACAATTAGGCAGAGATAACAGTAGTGCAGATATTTTTGCATGCTAATTTTTACCAATAGGAGTGAATACTGAGGGGAATACAGAATGTTCGAAGTCAACACTAGATAGGTACTCAGTGCAGCTACTCAGCCCAGTATTGGGAGATCAAATACTTTCGCAACCAAAACAAGCAACTTTCAACGCAAACCCATGTGTAAACGACCCGAACAACTTATGTTATGGCATCTGCAATGACCTTGGGTTTTTCCCTCGCTGAATGAACTAAAAGGCGGCAGCTCACAGTTTAGAAGTAAACTATCACTTGCGATTATATGCCGCAGCAACATAATTTAACTAGGACGTTTGTATATTTCGGTTACAGCTTCAAGCTTTACATTTGTAACAACGCTTTTTAAAGCGAGAAATTAAGAATCAGAGTTAAATTATTCCACCTGTTTGCAGAGGTCAGAACCACAGACAAAAAGCTGAAGACACAGCTTGACGGGGTCTGTGCCGCTTCACAATGCATATACATTTGTGAAATGCAAAATGGCATGTGTTCATTACTACTACCTCTGGTGTTCGTTCACAAGATAAAATCCAGTCGATATAAGAAATAGTGTAAGTCTGCACATTACTTTGGACCTGTAAACAGCATTATATATTCCTTTTGAAACAGAATTCGTACGTTGAAGCTTCTATTCAAATAAACAAAATAAAAAACTTTCCGACTTAAGTTCCCAACGTAATAAACTAATACTGTTGCTATTATTCACAGTCTTTGTGTCTTCGCATTGCGCGTTTTTGTAGAGTTGTGCACCCTTGTATTGAAGTTTTTCATAACCTGTTTAATACTAATGGATGGTTTTTACCCAGTGCTTGAAGACCCGTGCGATTATTTGCGCCAGACGTTCTCGTGGCTGTGCCCATGGGAAGAGATGCTGTGCTCTAGTGAGGCAACTACTTGCAAGTGCCGCTGTGGTGCGCGATTTTGTTCTATATCTTACAGGCATCTCAGTTTTTTATTCATTATTATACGTCTCACTACCGCCCGTTTTTTTTTTCTTCAGGATGCAAACTGTGATATGATTGCTTCATGGTTTAATATAATATTATACGGGCGAATAATCATTTACCTACAGCCCAGTAATGAAGGAGCAAAGGTAGAAATGCGTCAACAAACAGCATAATCGAGGTTCAAGCATTTAATTAGCACAGGCTTCCTTCTGAAGCTACTTCCAGAGGGAGTTTTTCAATTTTGAGCACTGAACAACCTCTTGTGGATGATATCGGTTATGTTTTACTCCTAACCTGCTGGATTCTCTTCACCTATCCTATTGCATTAAAGCGACTTAAAAGCTACACGTTAACCTGTTCACTCATTGCCAACAGTATATTAAGGAATGAAAAGAAATACAATTACTCGATTGTGGCGATAACATCAGGAAACTGTCACAAATATGTGTAGTTCTTGCATACGAGCTGGTGTAATGTGGACAGCACGCTGCGCGTTCTGCTTCCGAAGTTTAACACGAAATGTGGACACGCGAAGCATGCTTCCAATGTTGGCAAGTGTGCTCCATCCTGTAAGCTGCTAATCATAGATCTATGGGATCTAATAAAAGTCTCATTTTGTGCGCCTAAGATGCATGCTATTTCATAAATTTCAGCACCACTGAAGAAGTGAGGGAATCGCAAATGAAGAGAAGACTGCTCAAGCCGACGTTCAGATGCCTTCTTCGCCGCTCTTATGGCCTGAATATATATTTTACAAATCGATGCGTAAACACATGTTCCAATTACCGTAGGCTTATAAAAATTGTGCACACGTTTTACGAACTAGAAAATGACTTATTCGATTAGCCGCAAAAAAAAAAAAAAAAATTCCTGCCCCAAATATACCCATGAAACATGGCAACAATACTGGCACTGAGTGATTAAATGTGTATACATGCCATAGTCAATAGCCATTGATGAATAGCGGTACACACTCTTTCCAAAAGAAGTATGCTCGTGTGTATTCGTTGGTTTTTTGCTGTTTCTATTAGAAGTGTTGACTCCACCTCTCGCATACTGAGACCTATGCTTCATTTTTGGCTACATGCATAAAAAGTAATAAAATAGAGTTGGTTGAACTGAATGTTTTCGATATTTTTTTTTAATGGAGCTATATAATTTGAAGGCGGACTTGGTGTATGATTTCAAGAAAATGGTAGTCAGGTGTTCTGCTTCACGTTCATTTCCATCTTGCAGAAAAGTACTGCTCTATAATTAAGAATGCTGCTGAAGGAAATAACTTAAGCTCTTGTTATAACTGCATCGTTGGAAACATATTCTCTTATAATAAAAGGAGCCGTGTTGAAAGCAGCTCAGTTTTTTTTTTTTAATTGCATACGTTATATGAAAGCCTTAATAGCAGAGCAATTAGTATGGGAATCTCACTGAGAGTTAGGCTGCAGCATCGCCACATAAAAAGCCGGAAAATAATAGTGAAGCATAATTTGTCCAAAATGATTATGAAAGATTCACCAATGTCTACAGCCCCTAAAGGTAAATTACCCCATCTATACGCCACACACAGCGCTTTTCTTGATAGCTGCCAGGTTACGATAAGAAACAAATGACTTTAGAACAAAAGTGTACCGCGTTACTCTCACCTGAGTACACTGAGCTAGCGCACTTAAGTCATAATGCCTCTTAAGATTGAAAGATGACGACCGCAATTCGGGCTTAAGAACTTTATTGATAACACAATAAATACAATACTAAAAAGTGTAAATAAGAAACGTTTTCCGCTGTCAGTACAGAGCCAAGTGCAACTAAGCTTTAGCAATCTCAGTGTACAGTTTGTTTTCTATGCACCTGTGTCATAGATCTCCTGTGAATAAGAGAAGGCGTTCTAACCTGATGAGCCGGGTTAATAGCTCCAAGTGCATTTGGTAACCTGAAAAGGAGTTTTCAGCAGGCACTTTTAATCTTAAGAAATAAAGTTCATGATCATACATATCGTATTTGAATGAAAAACTACAAATCTGGATGTTTGCATGGGGATGTATGCGGACAGTGTAGCGAGCTGGAGATGTTGAGAAGGTCACGAAACCGAAACACGAACAGCACTTATACACTAAACGAGCATAGCACCGGTGGCGAAAAAGAATAAATGAACGTGCGGACGTGTGGACGTGTGGGCGGTGAGTCACATAAATTATAAATATGCGCATACCAAGTAATCGTCTGGGCGCGCCTCCTGGATGAGTGTCCTGAATCGGAAGGAAATATGGATATCTTAGTTTGAATGCATCGGCACACATTCAAGGCATATTTTGGCGCGATTTTAGGCTTTAAAATGCTTTGCATTGGCATAGCTAAAAAACACATACATTAAGAACAGAAACAAGTTAGTCAATAGGCTCGCCTTACACGGAAAACGTATGCAGTCTCACTAGCGCAGAAAAGGATAAGGATTTGATTAGTCAAACATAGTACGACGTTCAAACGCTTTATAGCACAAATGGAAGTTTATGGGTACGACGATGCTCTGTCGACAGTACTGTGGACAGTGCATTTCAATCTCCAAGCAGGGCAGTCGTGTGCTGCGATAACTACGACGTTCTATAATCGCTTATCGTAAGAATTTCGCCCATTTGATGCCGCTCTGCACGGATGTTTACTTTTAAAGTGCAAGCAAAAACAGTTGACATAAAAGCGGTGGACCTACAAGCGTAGGAAATTCGCTAGACACAGAACCGCGGGTTTTGTGTCTCGTACAAAATTGGTGGTGTCGAAATCTTAAATATTTCATAAACAGATAGTTAAATTGTTAACCACGAATGCATATGAAAGTTGTTAAAAAACAACTGTCTCGAAGTGGTTCAAGTCTTCAAAGAAAAGCTTAACAAAAAAATCGTCAATATGAATGGGAGGCAAATTGAGCGTGTAAATTAACATTTAACCTACGCAACAATGCAGCGATGGCGACGATGTAGAGCATCTGCCTGACTTGAACAGGATTGCGTTTCTAATGCTGCTGCCTCTCTAATTTACTACGGAACTAGTGGCTGCATTGAAGTGAGAGACGAAGCCAGTGCCGCGGCTTGGTCCGTGTGAACAGAGCCATACCTGCTCCCACATCACAACAGTACTTCTACAGAGTCGGAGAGTACTTTGCCAGCACCAAGTACAAAGGCGGTTATTAACTATCACCCCGCATTACCCGGCGACAGCTAAGCACCTTTCCAAGCTTGTAGCTATAGAGCTGTGACGCCGCAAGGGATGCTAAGACCCTCTCGCTGTAGGCGGGCCGCCGTAGCAAAATTGAAACTAGTGATGTTTGAAGCTTGAGCCTTATCTAGAGGCTAGTCAGTGTTTCTAGACAGAACTCGAAGGTATGAAAGGATATTATTTAAGAGTTAGGTATAAATGAGAGACGTATCATATACGACACTAAACAGCGGACACACCCAACGTTGGCTTCGTTTAGCACAAAAAGCGATTGAATGGGTGATTTGCGACCAATAAAAATAAAACTGCAGACATAATAGGTTCAGCAAGTATCAAGCCCAACTATAAAAAAAACGACCTAAGCTTCGACATCTTGCTATAGTTAGCAGAGTGCCGAAATCATCAATGAAGACATGAGATGGCAATGTGTAAATAAAAACTCAGTATAGTCATTAGAATTGCAGCAATACTGTTTCAGTAGGGAAGATTCACGGTGGGGTCAGCCCTCTCTATGGCATTATTTTTAAAATATGCAAAAGGAAATTCTGGCAGAGCTCAGAGAAGTAAATAATTTACAGATCGTGAATATATTAAAAAACATCTGGCGTCTTCGGTCGTCCGCCAGCTTTATCATTATGAGCGGAGGTGGTGATGGTGGTAAAAATATTTATTGTACATTTTGAAGGAGGTTTGTTTGGCGCGGGGCCCTAAGGGCCTCGGCCTTACAGCACTAGGTGGAGTATCTAGTCAGGGATCTCATTGGCGGTTGCTGCAGCCCATGCACGCAGCGTTAAGGCCCTTTGGACCTGTAGGCCACTGCAGCCGAGAAGGATCACCTCCCAGTCCTCCCAGAAAGGGTTAGAGAGGGGGGAAGAGACATGCCGCGTGGTAGGTGTCAGCCACCTCCCCAAAGTACTGGCACTGGCCAGTGAATTTGGAGTCAAAATGTTGAAGTACTGCCGGGCACAGCATGATGCTGGTGAAGAGCCTCAGGAGCAGCCTCTCGTTTGCTTTCCCCAACTTTGCAGGGGTTAGCGTAGTTGCGATGCGAGTCTTTATAGAAAATTTCAATGTCTTTAAATGTGTAGGTCGGATTAGAACCGATGTTCTCAGCCGATTCGAGCCCCGAGGAAACTGCCCGGAGAGAAAGCGCGCAGGCGGCTGCGTCAGCTGCCTCGTTTCCTGCAAGACCCTGGTGGCTAGGAGCCCAGACGAGATAGCGGAACGCAGGATCCGTGTCCCGACTGCAATTTTGATATATTCTGTAGGCTAAGGTGATGGTCCACCCTTACGCGACGCACCGACAAGCCCGTGGTGAGTCGGGGATGATATATTTAGAGGTGTCATCTAAGGCGGCAAGTGAAATGGCTACCTCTTCAGCGTGTGCTATAGATTTGGCCTTGAAGGTAAGGTCATCGACTGTTGAAGGCAAGGCTATATTCGCGAACAATTTTCATTCAAAACTTATGAAATGCACATATATTGTAGCCGCATATCTAGCAGCGTGCTTATGTCAATTTTTGTTGCTTTTCGCGGACAATATCAAAATGTCTGAGCTCGGGGCATTAAGGCTATAGAGTTATGATGTCTGCTTTCTGCATACTCATGTGCCGACTCATCTACTATTACATGCAGCACGCTGCATATACCTCCCCCTGAAAGCGCCAGGAAACACTCAGTGAGCCTCTGTGCACCGAAACAATGCGCATTTCAACGGCGTTCACAGGATAGCGTTAAGCGCACTGTTTTCTAGAAGCAGCGTCAGCATTGTGAGCGAAACATTAAGCGCGTGCCTCTGGTAGTGGGAGTCGCAGGACTCATGGACGGCAACTGGTTGATCGTCGGGGGAGTAAGAACGGGAGGATGATGAAAAACTGTTATTTTATATTTCCTGTCACGCACTTCTCGCGGTCCTTATTGAAGGAATATGAGGTTTGGCGTGATAAGCAGAAGAGGGCCAGGAAGCTGGGTCTGTCCGCTGTGGTGTGCTTATCTCCAGCGCATCCTAACATCTGTGTAAATAAACCTCGCAACAAATGTGGTGGAGTTTGCGGGCTACAGATCACCACGGAACCTCTCCTACTTCGCCGAAACAGAAGAATTGCTGGGTAACCCCCTCTACGGACGGAGATGGCGCAAGAGGACGGTTCAACGCAGCCCACGCCAGCAGCTCAACCGACCACCGCACAGCCTTATCGGGAACCCCGGCACTTCTATGGCAAGCTCGGGGAAGACGTGGATGACTGGCTCACCCATTACAATCGGGTGAGCAAATACAACCGCTGGGATGCGAATACCAAGTTGACGAATGCGGTATTTTTTCTTGAAGAAACTGCGCTAACATGGTTTAGCAATCATGAAGTATCCCTTACCACGTGGAATCGCTTCATGGAAGAAATAAGAGCGGGATTTTGCGATGCCGATGCTCAAAAAAAGAGCGCCGAACAGACTCTGGCTCAACGAGGCAAGTACCGGGGGAGACCTTCACAACTTACATAGAAGTTCTCAAGCTGTGCAGAATAGTTGATGCTCGGATGACTGAGGAAGACAGAGTGGGTCATCTCCTGAAAGGAATAGCGCAAGACGTGTACAGCTTCTTATCTGCAAGGGCGATTTGAATACCACCGCTGATGTAACACGACACAGCTGCACGTTTGAATGTTTTAAACTACGGCGTATCATTCCGAAGTTTGGTCGGTTGCCTAATGTCACAACTGTCGCCAGTGGGGATGTGTCTGAAACGAAGAGCATGGCAGATACAATTCGACAGACCGTCCGCGAAGTGCTTCGGAGGCATAAAGATATTGGGGGCCACGTCAGACCCGTCTACAGTGGCGCATCTTCGTCAGACAATAGCCCATCTTCTACCTGTTATGCTCCCTCTGTTACGTCTCCTTCGGACACCCGATGTTCTGCTGCTGATCGCCCGAACATCCGGCCTCTCACCATCAACGCCTACAACAACGAGCACTCTCGTCCTCCTCGTCGACTACATCCAGAACATGAAGCGTTTAATTCAAGCGGCGATGAACCTTATTCATCGAATGAACGTGAGCCACCAGTGTGTTATGCCTGTGGAATGATCGGCCACATTTCGCGTTTTTGCCGCAACCGCCGTCCGTCCCAGCAGTATCGCCGACAGTGGGTGAACTCTCGTACAAGGTTTCCTGCTGACAATGATGATCCATATAGAAGAACACCTGCCCGGAATGAGTACAGAGCAACAGCTAGCCGCAAGAACGCAGAATGGGACTGAACCTAAACGAATCCCCGGCCTCTGACCGTAGCCTGACACCGCCATCTCGGCGCATACGACGCTCCCCTTCTCCCCGACGACGGTCGCCAAAACTAGGTAGTGCGGCCGATGGAGGTGAGGTCGCACATGGTTCTAGCTTACCCATGCCTCTGCCCGTTTATATGTTAAAGAACCGAATTGAAGTGTTTGTGGACGGTGTACGTGCTATGGCTTTGTTGGACACAGGTGCAACCATTTATAATGTAAGTCTCGCTTTTAAAAACTGCCTTGGTCGTAAAATTATGTTGGCTTGTGATAGTGCGACAACATTGTGTGGTGTTGGTGGCAAACCGCTTAACCCACTTGGAGTCTGTTCTGTGAATGTTGTTATCGCCGGCCACACATTTCGAACTGAATTCGCTGTACTTTCTCGATCAACGCATGGTGTAATTCTTGGACTCGATTTCCTGGCACAATGTGGGGTTACTCTAGACTTTCGCAATAGAGACATTTCTGTGAGCACTCGAAATGAATCTGCTTTGCGTGAAAATTCGCGGACCAATCCTAGCACGCTTTCGGTTTCGGACGACATAGTCATTCCTGCAATGTCAGCAGAGTTTATACAAGTTGTTAGTTCAAGCTGTGCCAGTGATGCGTTCGACGCTGTGGCTGAACCGCTCACCCTCAACTGCGCGAAGAAAACTATTCTGATTCCCCGCCGCATCATCTCAGTCATGAATGGCCATTCTTCTTTGTGGACGACTAACTTCTCTAACGAACCTGTTGTATTACCACATGGTCTAAAACTTGCCAACTTTGACAACGACACATTTAAATCAGTGGCCGTGCTCAGCACGGACAATTCCCAGCCTACCGCATGCTCAGAAGTAGATGAGACAAACTTTCTTGCCATGATTAACAAATCCCTGCCAACAAGTGACCGTCACAGTTTAGTGGAAGTTCTGGCGAAACATACTGCGGCTTTCGATTTCTCTCGGGACTCGCCACCATGGATTCCTATTTCCCGTACTCAGCACCGAATCAATACTGGGACTGCTGATCCAATCCGTCAGAAGCCTTATTGTGTATCAACGTCAGAACGCCAAACAATCGAAGAACAAGTTCGTGATATGCTGCATAAGAGCAGCATTCAGGAATCGTCTAGTCTGTGGGCTGCCCCAGTGATTCTAGTCAAAAAGAAAGATGGCACATGGCGATTTTGTGTTGCTTATCGACGGCTGAATACTGTTACCAAGAAGGACGTGTATCCCCTGCCATGTATTCATGACGCCATTGATTGCTTACATTCCGCCTCCTATTTTTCCTCAGTTGACCTGCGATCAGGCTATTGGCAGATCCCCATGCACCCGGAAGATAAAGCAAAGACGGCATTCATCACCCCAGGCGGGCTGTATAAATTTAATGTGACGCCGTTTGGATTATGTAACGCTCCAGCCCCTTTCGAAAGATTCATGGATACAGTTTTGCGCGGACTGAAGCGGCACATTTGTATCTCTTATTTGGACGATGTAGGGATATTCGGGACTACTTTTTGTGAACACAACAGTCGATTAGAGATTGCCGTGCAGTGTATTGAGAAAGCTGGTCTGGTACTCAATTCCAAGAATGTCGTTTTGGAGAATGCCAGACTGCGGTACTTGGACATCTCATAGACAAGGATGGAATCAGGCCTGATCCGAAAAAGATCGAAGCTGTCACTTGTTTTAAACCGCTGAAATTGCTAAATCAACTCTGGAGTTTTTTGGGGCTTTACTCCTATTTTCGGCGTTTTGTTCCGAAGTTTGCGGATCTAGCACATCCACTTACTTGTCTTCTGCAAAATGATGTGCCTTTCAAGTGGTCTGCCGATTGTGACTCCACCTTTCGTCAGTTAAAATTTATTTTGACATCAGGGCCAGTGCTACGCCACTTCTGTCCATGAGCTCCAACAGAGCTTCACACTGACGCCAGCGCAGTTGGTGATGGTGCTGTGCTCATACAGCGCCACAATGGCGATGAACATGTCGTTGCATATGCAAGCCGTTCTTTGAGCAAGGCTGAGCGTAATTACACAGTAACTGAACAGGAATGCTTAGCTGTTGTATTCGGTGTGCAATAGTTTAGGTCATATCTTTTTATATGTGCATTTAAAATTGTGACGGACCATCATTCCTTATGTTCGCTTGTAAACGTCCGTGACCCCTGTGGATGTCTTGCGCGGTGGGCTTTGCGCCTTCAAGAATTCAATTTTACTGTGTCTTTTAAGAGTGGTCGTAAGCACGGTGATGCTGACTGCCTGTCGTGGTTGCCACTTGAAACTACTGATTGCGACAATGAGGTCTTGGATGAATATATAGCAGCTATCTCTACAAGTTTCCCCGTTGTTGGTGAATTCGAAATTGCGCAGCGGAACGACAACGAATTGGCGCCGCTTTTTGATGCAGCAAATTCCCGGAGCCCTACGACCTCATTCTGCATTCGTGACGGTGTACTATACAGGAAGAACTACTCGTCAGCAGGTGCGCGGCTTCTTCTGGTAGTTCCTACAAGTCTTAGGTGTCAGGTTCTTCGGGTAGTCCACGAAGATGCCACAGCTGGACACTTGGGTTTCGCGAGGACATTGCACAGGAATAAGGAACGCTTTTATTGGCTGAAGATGCGTCAAACTACTTAACGTTATGTGGCCAGCTGCCTCCAGTGCCAGCGTTTCAAGCACCCAACCTGCTCACCGCCGGGTCATCTTCAGCCTATAACGCCACCACGAACCCCTTTCGAACAGGCGGGAATTGACCTTCTAGGACCGTTTCCCCGTTCCTCCAACGGAAACCACTGGGTCATAGTGTGCGTAGACCACCTTACGCGGTACTGTGAAACTGCTGCTATAACGTCAGCCACTGCTTATGATGTCTCGGCGTTCCTCCTACGGTCCATCATTCTTCGACATGGGGGCCTCCTCATGTGTTAATAAGCGATCGTGGCCGACAGTTTACAGCCGAAGTTGTAGAAGAACTTCTTCGCCTCTGCTCATCCCATATTCGCCATTCAACTCCTTACCACCCACAAACAAGCGGTCTTACCTAACGCACCATTTGGACGCTTAGCAATATGCTCACAAAGTATGTCGACTCGAGTCGACATACTTTGTGAGCCTATCCACCACAAAACCTGGGAGGAAGTACTTCCGTTTATAACATACGCATTTAACACTGCTAGGCACGAAACGACAGGCTACAGTCCGTTTTTTCTTTATGCACGACCTCTACGAAGCACTTTGAACACGTTTCTGCCTTTCTCACTCCCTGCTGGAACTTCACTAGCGCATACTCTCTCTTTGACTGAAGAAGCTCGTCGACTCGCTAGACTTCCCACTCTAACCTCCCAGGAACGCTGCAAGCAACGCTACGGCAAGGGTCATCAAGATGTTAATTATGCCCCTGGTGACTTGGTGTGGCTTTGGACGCCGTTGCGTAAGCGCGGCTTGTCCCAGAAACTGTTGCACCTCTATACTGGCCCTTTCGTTGTACTGGAACGCCTCAGCGCAGTAAACTTTGTAGTCTCTCGCCTGACCACACAAGGGCGTCGTTCTCAGAAGACTCAAGTAGTCCACGTGGCCTGCATGAAGCCCTTCTATCAACTTGACGAACCTTGACTCACCCGGCGGGCATCGTCTGCGAAGGGGGCAGTGTCAGGCACTTCCCGCGGTCCTTATTGAAGGAAGATGAGGTTTGGCGTGATAAGCAGAAGAGGACAAGGAAGCTGGGTCTGTCCGTTGTGGTGTGCTAATCTCCAGCGCATCCTAACATCTGTGTAAACAAACCTCGTAGCATTTCCTTATCTTCCTGAGTGGAACCCTCAGTCCAGGGCTCCTCTTGCCGCATCGATCCTGTATCGTCGGGCTGTTTACCGTTACGCGACTATTTGACACTACCGAGTTGATAGAAGCTGACTGCTGGGCCTCCTCCTTAGAGATAGTACAGCACGGAATGCATCGGTCCCTAGTCAGCGACACGCTGCTCCAGTGAAACTCAGGCAGTTGCGTGCGAATTTGACGGGTGGTCTTTCAGATGAATTGGAGGCTTTCAATTATACAGTAATCATTTTGTATGCCTTACAAGGTGCGCAAATTAAGGAAATAGTGAGCAAACCAGTAACGGGATTAAGCGAGAGCGGAGATTAAGTGTCCGCTAATTTTTCCCTCGCAATATTTATATCCAGGAGAAACTTCCGTTACATAACGAAGACGACGAAAGAATGAATTTGAGATTACACATAGCTATTATGGGGGGAAAGGGTCGTTTTTATTGTTTCTCCTGGTATCCAGAGTTAGCCGTAAGCACCTCAGCCATTTTTAAATTACCTATTTTGACTTGATATTTGAACGCTGAGAATTAGCGTTGTCACTGGCTCTTTTTTTCAGCATCCCAAAGTCGTTATGGCTGTACACGTCGGAGTACCGAAGTAGGTGAAAATGTTTAATTTCTTCTCCTTCCACATTCCCACGCGCCTGCTGAAACTCTTGATCCAGGATGCTCTCCACTCAACGACTTGTGTTGGAAAGTAAGTGTATGCACAAACATTTAGTAAAATGCTCGCTTGACCTCTGAAAAGAAAACACGAATTTTATTTTATTTTAGGATACTATGGATAAAAAAGTGATAAAGATGGACATTTTTAGGGGACGTGATGAGCAGAACAAGAATAATGCATGGATTAGAAGCACTGCAAGAATGCATATTAGATGTTTGTGGCACCGCTCACTTAGGAGAACTGCGAGCCTCGTATGCTACCCATAAATTATGTCAATGAACTGTTCATTTTTTTGCGCGTAACGTTGATGATACGTTGGTTGGTTGGTTTGTGGGGTTTAACGTCCCAAAGCAACTCAGGCTATGAGAGACGCCGTAGTGGAGGACTCCGGAAATTTCGACCACCTGGGGTTCTTTAACGTGCACTGACATCGCACAGCACACGGGCGCCTTGCTTTTCGCCTCCATCGAAAAGCTGCCGCCGAGGCCGGGATTCGATCCCGCGTCCTTGGGAACAGTAGTCGAGCGCCGTAACCACTGCGCCACCCCGGCGGGGTGATGATACGTGTAGTGTATGCAGTTCATTATATTCTGATTGATCCTGATTAACTGAGGCCGGATTGACTTGCAAGGTGTGGACGTCAGCAAACATAACTTAAGTGGGAATTTTCAACACCTCACATTTAAACAATGCTATCAAAATCGCACGGGCCCAAATGAAGCCAAACGGAACTAGATCTGTCATTCATATGAGGTCGCGATACACTCACTTACTCTGGGACCTCCTTCTTTATGTATATGTTGCAATGTATACTAACGCAGATCTATTAAAAATCATTTGAATTGAAACTTGTCAAAGGAGTCACATTTAAGTGGAGTATTTAAGAAAATGCAACTAATTCAATCAAATGATTTTGTCGTCATTGGGGTTCAAAGCCTTTCTCTCCTCCTTTCTGCTCTCCGGAGGGGCACCGAAGGATTGGTGCCATGCTTGTTGCAGGGCCACATTTTGAACGTGTTGTGATGCGTGTGACTTGCAAACATACGACTTGTCTGTGACGTACATTGATGACAATTTTAAGGGCTTAAATGATTTGTACTTAAAAACTTGTTTATATTTTGCGCAATAAAGAGCCACAGTCAAATAGCTATCGCCCCTACCTTTAGGTGAAGGCTTAGCGCCCTCCTAAATTTATTTAATACTTCATAGCCTTCTTTAGCTGAAACGCTAACTTAGTTACTCAGAAGCCTTGAGTGATTTTACTCCTTCAAATGTCGGAGGGTAACATCAAAATTATAGGTGTCACAAAAGCAAATGCTTTTCGCTGCGTGTGTAAAAATTAATATCAACCATTAAATGAAGATCTGCATGGTTTACGTTGGAAAGGCCCCATTGTGAAATGGTGACTCCATGTGCGATGTTAGTGAACGTCAAGGAATTTTAGGTATTTGGGATTTTTCACAGGCTTCTAACATAGTCGTTCTCGCTATGGGAACGACTATATTAGAAGCCTGTGAAAGCCTCAGTCGTTTTTGGATGGTAATTACCATTAATACGTCAAACATAAAAAGATTGCAGTCAATAAGCTTATTGCTTGTAGTGTATCTCAGAACTTTATAGGTGATACACTTGCAAGGAATGGACCACCTTCTCCGTTTGAGGCCACAATATCTACTGTTTACATGGCATACGTTGATAAAACATTGTTACTTGTTTTCAAGGTTTTATACGGCTCAGTTTAGAAGAAAGGACTTCATTGATGCGTATATACACTGGGCAAATGCTTCAAAAGGAAGCATTTTTGTTTTCTATCATCTAGGTTCGGCGCTCAACATGAAAGCGAAGGCGACAGCGGCGTGAAACCTCGCTGATGTAGAAGCAGGAGGGGAGCGAGCAGTGGGGGGGGGGGGGGGGGGGTTGTCGCACACCTGGAGGCGGCGTAGTACTCAACTCTTATCCCTTACGTGAATATGGCGAAATCTGTAGGAAAAAACGCATACTCTATTTAACCCCCCCCCGCCCCGCCCCTCTCACTTTGCCTTGCGCCTGGTCCTCTTATCACGCCATCGCCCTTGGCAGATTTTCCTGCGTCCATGAGGCGAAAGTTCATTTTCCCTACATTCTTATTCAAAATTTGCTGCTATCATTTGCCCTCAATCGTTTGCCCAGTGATTATACAATTTCTTGTGACATAGAAGATATGTTTCAGCCAGCTTTGAGGCTAGCTTGCGACATGATTTACAACCGATGCCCTACGAACTTACTATAGGCCTCCAAGGTTATGCCTTCTCCAACATGAAAAGCTGTTGCTTCTGAGCAAAGAGCAGGCGTAATGTTGGTTGCACTTCTTGGTGGACAATGAATTGCACCGGGACACAAAGACGAAAGACGGGAGTGAAATAAAAAAGAGAAAGACAAGACTCATGGTTGAACCGAATCAGACAGGCGATATCTTGGTCCTTGAACGTTTTGTGCGGTTTCCAGTTTGTTTTGGAATTGTATTCATTACGACCGTTTCGGTGATATACGAGTTTGTTTTCTTATCACAGTTTACGAATAAAGGTCAATAATTAAGGCCTACAGTTAGTCTAGAACCGGTTTACTGAAAATAAGTTATCCAGTCATATATGAGTTGACGTTGCAGTGTAAAGGTCATATTTAATTTCGATTCAACAATCAACTGTGATCAAATACGGCGCATCATTAGTTTTGTTCAATTATGCTGGACATAGGCTGACCAGTGATATAACACATCTGTTGATATTGCGCTGGACACAGCTGCACAATGAGCTCACATTGTGTTGCTATGGCTTGACTGGAAGGCTCGGTATTACGGTATAGCTGAAGGTCTAAGGGAAGCAGTCTGCCGTTGCTCGATTTTGCACCGAGTAGAGCTGTTGCTTTGAGAAAGTGAAATAGCGCAGAGCTACGGAATATACTGGACTACATGCTTATCATTCATGTGTACTCATAGGACACGGCTCGCCAGCGCCCTTTATATTCATCAAAACCGTGCCGTCGTATTGCTGCCGTCGGTGCCATCGTACCCGGGTAATCCTGCTCAGATATTAAGTGAGCGTATTACTCCCTCAGGCAGCGCGGCGGGTAGCAAGTTAAAACTTGACACAACCATTTGAACACAGCGTTGCGTGTGCTGTCATATGGAATCGTTACACATAACAGGCGTTCTTAGTCACGTGTCGGCCAGGTCACGAAAAGGTTTCCAAAAAACCTCAACGTATGCACATTTCATGGTAGGCCTTTCTCCCACATTAGTTTCACCTCTATAGCGTAGTCGTAGGTGCCACAGCGTTCCACGTGGTCTGAGACGTTTTCGTTTCCGTATAGCAGCTTGTTCAGTTTAAGAATAGCTCGTAACAGGGAGACGAACCGACTACATAAAAGCGCACTTTGAGACATTCGCGTCTTAGAATTCGCACAAATTAGCCGTGCTAAGTTCCCTCCGTGTTACATATCAGTTACACCACAGCGACTCTATGTTAGACGACTGGATCCCGCAGATATTCAAAGCTTCTCTGTGCGTTGCCTGAATTTTTAAAACTTAGGCTACATACAGAAAGTAATTTAGAACTCACAGCATTTGCACATATATCCTTTGCTTTTACGTATACATGTGACTTCTTTAGGCCACATGCCATTTTTGCACCTGGATTGCCAAAATGTTTCACTGTCTCCCCATACAGAAGCTGAAAGATAAAGACAGGAAGAAGGAGAAATAATGCGCTATTAATACACTCTGATGGGCTAGTTGGTGTATGGTGTAAAAAAGAATAAAGACGACGAAAACTGCCCCCTTGCAACTGCTGCTTGCCTTAACGTCAAGGGAATATATAGACACAAAGTGTAGGCGTAGGGAGAATAACCCCTAAATTCGCGCAAGCATAAACGAACTGATAAATTATGACTACAAAAAAACATGTCTCTTCTGTCTCTTGCACTTATAATCTCCGCATAATGTTCCGTCATGAAGGAAAAAAGCCGCTGTCAGTGATAGCTGGCGTGGATCGCTATTGCTTGCCAAGCCTCTTGCTTTTCCGGCATTCCTCGGTTAAGCTATGCAATAGCGACCACCCTGTTTAGGAAGCTATATATTCAAGCAGCGGCTTGTTTGTAAAATGTACACGAGGCACTTCTTTTTTACTGTGTTTTCATTTACGGCTTTTTTCTTTGCGGTTGCTAACAATGCAATTTTACTAACGGTTGCCATTACTAAATATTAAATTATCACTATGTATCGTCTAATACATACATAGAGGAGTCGCTGGAGAAAGATTTGATGTTTGGAAAGGTTGAGGGTTGCCGGAGAAGGGGTAGGCAGCGAACGCGATGGTTAGATGGCATCCTCGAGGCACTGCAGATGAAGTTATGTGATGTTAGGAAGATAGTGAGAGACCGGAAAGCGTGGCGTGATAAGGTTCATAGGGTCACGAAGAGTCGGACACGACTGAACGACTGAACTGAACTGAACTGATCGTCTAATTACGCAGTCAACATTAGGTTCAGCACGCTTCCATTTGATTGAAAAGGTTTGTATTTAGTGTTTTACATTTTTAGACTCGTGCGACACTAATGACCGCGGCGATCGTCATACAATCCAGCCTGACGCGACGCCGCCGACTTCACAGACACAACTCTCCTTCTTCGTATGCACGCATCTCACTGAGTATTTATATATTGCTACACCTGAGTAACAACCTAGATATAAAAGGTTTTAGTATTGGAGTGAAGTTCAAAACAAGCACGTTGACTTTGACGAGCTCGCTTCTGTTTTCAGGTGGAATTGAATTTTTTTTGCGATAACCATTACTATCGTGGTTGCTGCTTCATGAAATTAAACATTACAATAATATTAATAATATAATATTATTATTATTTGCTTTTTTTATCTGTGCTGCAGCACGAAGGCCACATGGACATATCTGCTTTTTCTGTAGCAGAACGGAGGTTTGGGCTAGTTGGTGATCATCCATGTTTAGGCAACAGCGCGAAAGGACAGAGACAAGTGGAAGGAGGTACACAACGACGACGCTGAACTTACAACTGTCTATATTAGGACAAACACAGATCAATATATACTCTACTCAATCAGCGCACATGCGCAATGTCAAAAACATGCGTCAAACTCAGACGTACTTATCAGGATAAAATCAATTTCAAATCGACATGCGTGTGCAATGAGCCTTTAACCTTTCTGAAGTAGGTTCATTTCTCTGGCTGATAAAGACGCGGATGGTGTGCTGACACACCCGTCTGTTTTTCTGATGATATGGAAAGCCTCAGCCAGCTCTCTTGTGCGCCTGTCATTATGCGCAAACAACGCTTCTGTATCTACAAAAAATGGAACACATTTACATGAAAAGCAATGTTTGGCTAGGTTTGTGGCTTGTTTGTCTACTGCATTACAATGCTCCATGAGCCTAACGTTGATACATCGGCCAGTTTGGCCGATGTACGTTCGGCCACATGAGAGCGGCTAATAAAGACAGTTGTAAGTTGAGCGTCGTCGTTGTGTACCTCCTTCCACTTGTCTCTGTCCTTTTGCGCTGTTGCCTAAACATGTTTTTTCTGATTGGTGTGCGAAGAATCGACTTACCTTCAATTCTTCCAAAACTAGGGTTGTCTCCTTTACTCGTAAAACACATAGCTTTCTCTACCATTATTCTGTGAATTCTGTGCTGGGTGACAGGGTTGATGAAATTAATGACCTTGGTGTACTTTTTGACCGCACCCTCAGCTTCTCCTCTCATACTAAGCGCATTACTGAGCGGGCTATGCGCACACTCGGATTTGCTTGGTGACTTTCGAGAGAGTTCCGTACTGCACTTCCATTCTTAAAACTGTACCTGTCCATATGCTTGCCGCTCTTGGAGTACGCGTCGGTTGTTCGGAATGGCATTTGCAAATCGAACTTGGACAAGGTTGACAGAGTACAAAAAACATTTTTACGGATATTTAATTATCGCTTTCATTGCGCAACTTCCTCCTCTCACTCCACCAGGAGCGCCCAATTGAATCTTCCTTCTCTTCACTGCCGTCGTATCAGAGTTGATATCATTTTTCTGTACCAACTCCTTCATGGCCACATTATGTGCCCTCAGCTCTTAGAGTACATCCTACTGCGCGTTCCGCGAAAGAGCATGAGGGAATTCAGACCGTTTCAAGTTTCTCCGTCTATTCATTCCCATTCCCCTCTGGACAGGATGCAGTGGTTATTTAACTCTTTTTGTCCTCACCTTGACATCTTCCAAAACTCGCTCTGTTCATTTACATTGGATGTTTGTAGCGTTGTATTCTAAATAGTACTTTATCACATATAACTCCACTTTCTAGCCTTAATATTGTATTTACTTCACTTTTTGCTTTTTCTCCTGTTCAATGCTGTCTTTATCTTGAACTACTTTTTATCCATTTCTTACTTATATTTCAACTTTAAACTTCATATTCGAATCTTGCTGTCCCGTGCTCAATTCTATTTCTTTATTGCGTTATTCTGTATTTCTAACCTGTGTTTTATGTACCACGCACTTGTTGCGCCTGGAATTGTTATTTATTTTATGTATATTTCTATATTACTATAATCAATGTCAGTTATTTGTTGTTGTTGTTTTTTTCTATCTACTGTTCTTTTTTTTTCTTTTGTGATGTGCTCAACAATTCTCTGACTGTGTATATAAGTGACGCTACTCATTGATTGCTTTCTTTCCGTGATACTTTTCGTCTAAATTTCATTTCATGTGTTATTTATTTCTTCTTTGTGTTCTCTGTGCGTGTGTAAACATGTTTGTGCATTTCCATTTTTTTTTTCATTTTTTTTTCTTTTTTTTTATCTGTGCTGCAGCACGAAGACCACATGGTTGTTCCTGCGCATATTAAATAAAGATTGAATGATTGAATAATTTATTATTATTATTATTATTATTATTATTATTATTATTATTATTATTA
>JAJIZL010018431.1:1318188-1366949 GCA_023969395.1 Amblyomma maculatum
TATTATTATTATTATTATTATTATTATTATTATTATTATTATTATTAACAATATTTGTGTGATTCATTATATTAATAGTATTACACCTTCTAATTCAGTTCTCTTCGAAAAGAAGTTGATAACTGCGAGCATCTGAGACTATTTTTGTCTCCTGGACCTGATGGCATTCCAGGCGCCATAATAAAACCCTTCGGCAGAATATGTGTACCTGTATTAACTGCTACATTTATAAACTGTTTGAAAAACTGTGGCTATCCTCGAGTGTGAAAAATGGCAAGTCTTTTTCCTGCCTTCATGTCAGGAAACAAATCTGATGTTTACAATTATTGCCTGATTTCGTTTCTATGTGGCACCTCTAAGCTTTTCTTATTAGCTTTGAACAACGTATTTCCTTCCGTCTCAAACATGTCATCATGCCCAATCAATCCGGTTAAATATCGGGTGGCTCTACTCACGTTTATGAGGTATACCTATGCAGCAGTACTTAAGAATAAGTCAGGTTGATACAGTGTACTTTAATTTGAGCAATGTTTCAACATTGTTACTCATTATTTCTCGAAAGACTTCAACTCGGCCATTTAAGTCTCAATCGCAGCCCTCCTACGTAGCTTTGTTCTTGATCTGTCCTGCTTTGTCAGTGTCAATGGACAGACCTGATTTACTGACACTGCAACCAGTGGAGTTCATCACGGTTCTCTATAAGGCCCGCTTCTCTTATCTGTTTTTAATAATGAAGTTTTCTTCGTGGTTAGGAATCTACTTTGTCCTTTATGCTGATGATATAAAATATTCAAGGTAATATGTTCATGATTGCTTGTCCCTGCAGTCGGACCTATCTGGTTTCTCTCATTTGTGCGCAAAAAATAGGCTTACTGTCAATTCTTCGAAAACTAGAGTTCTCATTTACTCGTAAAGCGGGCAGCTTTATCGACCCTTACTCTGTGAATCATACGTGGTTGGACAGGGTTGATTAAATTAATGACTCGGTGTACATTGTGACCATACCCTCAGTATCTCCCCTCAGGCTAATTGCGTTGCTCTGCGAGCTATGCGCCCATTTGGATTATCTGGAGGTTTTCGGGATAGTTCCTTACCACCCTTTCTATTTAAAGCTGTACTTGTCCATATGCTTGTCACTCTTCGAAACTGCGTCTGTTGTTTGGAAAGGCACTTGCACACTCGAACTGTGACAAAGTCTATAGAGTACAGCTAACGTTTTGAAGCATTTTCCAACATCGTTTCCCCGGCACAACTTCCAGCTCTGGCTCCACAGAGAGTAACGCACCACACATTCTTTGCTTTAACTGCGGGCGGGTCAGTGCAGATATCAATTTTCTGTACAAAGCTCTCCATGGCAAGATATTGGCGCTGAGATCCAGAGGTCCATCCTACAGCGAATTGCGCGGAAGGACCGGAGAGAATTCAGACTTTTTCGAGTTTCTCCGCTTCTGCATTCTCAATCCCTCCCGGACAGAGTACAGCGGCTGTTTAACTCTCATTTTCCTCATGTCGATGTCTTACGAAACTCGCTTTCTTCCTTTTTATTGGACGCTCCTAGCATACTATTCTGAGTGGTCGTTTTTATCATATATTGCTTCCTCTAACAAGTCATATGTATTTACTTCACTGATGCTTTTCCTGCCGCTTAAACTTTCTAATTTCTCAAAATTGTTTTTGAACTGTTTTTATTCATGTAATTACTTTTACACTGTGCATTCATATTTGATCCTTTTTATCTATGTAAATTTTTGTACGTATTGTATTTAACAGTATTGTGTTTTTTCTTCTTTTTAATGCTTTTTTGTTATGTTTTTCAAGAGATCTTTCTGATTGTCTTCCTTCTGTACAAGACATATAAACTCCATTTAATGTTTTCTTTGTTCTCCCTGTGGTCTTTTATCTCTGTCTTTAAATATCGTGTGTGCATTTTTATTCTCAGTTGTGCTGCAGCGGCAACCACATGGTTGTTCAGATTTACATTAAAATAAACACTGACTGATTGATTGGTTGACTGCTTGACTGATTATTTGCGTTTTCGGAAACTCGCTTTCGGCTACTTTATTGAACGTTCGCAGCATCCTATTCTCAACGGTCTTTTTTATCACATATTACTTCCTCTTTCAAGCAATTTATATTTGGTTCACTCGTGCTTTTGCTCCTGCCTATCATTTTCTCTATGTTCACAAAATTGTTTTTGCCTGTTTTTATCGATGATTTCAACTTACCGTTATTTACTCGTATCTGATGCTTTATATTGCTTTGAATGATTGTATTTTTTCATTTGACTGTACTTGGCTACTTTCGTTTTGGATGCTTTTTGTGCTGTGTTTAATGCCTCTTCCTTATTGTTTTCATTCTCTATGTGACACATTTTATCTGAGTTCCATTTACTATGTTAGTTTCTTTTTTTGTCTTTTATCTCCGTATGTAGAGCTTCTGTGTGAATGCTTTAATGTTATTGGTGCTACAGTACCAATACGATATAGTTGTTTCATCACACATTAAAATATAGAATAATTTGTTTGATTTATTATTAACTCTGTCACATTATATTTCCAATAAGAGCCAAATGGCGATGTACTTAATGAACAGCTTGTTTCCTTCTTTTATTTTGTTCAAGCTACTAATATGAAAGTTGAAATAGGGAGCGCAGTCATTATCTAAAATAGTTCCGAGCATACGAGCTCGCAGCAAGGCACGAAAGACATTTGTATGAATGATGATTGCGGTATTTCTGTAATATGAGATTTATAAGGAATAGAGCCACTGGACATTTTCGTTTAGCAACAGTAACCTTAACCACAAATTGTTTACATACTGTATAAATGCATCAGCTAAGACGTTGCCGCCTGCAAGTAATCTGCGTGGTTAGAAGCCTCGTTAGACGAGAAGAGTGACTGCTAAAATGTAAGGGCCCGCAGACAAGTGTCTTTCCGATCATTTTAGCCGGTTTTTCTTGTCATTTCAGAGTTGACGATCTTTCGATGCTTCTCTATCGGCATGCAGACGTGATTCCGAAATCTCAGAGTAGCCGTTCCTGCCCGATACGCGCGACATTCAGCTCGCTGAAATTTTGCGATCCCTTAAAATGTCCGTTTTCATAGGTCACAAACATATGGATGACTTTTTGAAATATTTCTAGGTCCTGAAGGGTGGGCATCCCTGTGAAACGAACAAATCACAGCTGCATCTAAGATTACAAACTACAATATAACAGTGAGCCCTAGGCCCGAACAGGGTGAATTCCTATGTATTGAAAACTACCGAACAATATCTGCGTTGCCTTATGTGGCTAACATAGCAGAAAAACATGATTTAAGGGTTATCTAGACTTTCCCGAATGTACATGAAAGTATATCATTCAGTACACTTTCGTATTAGGCGAGCCCACACCAGGGAAAGTTGGAAGAAACTTCAAACTTCATGCATTATTTCCTTCGCAAATATTATAAAGCAGCTTTATACGCACTTCGAATATGGTCGTCTTTGAAGCTATCAAATAATGTTTGCACATTTGAAATTCACTGTTCGTAATGGCGCCTCTTTACTAATGTGTTCATAGCGATAGAACAAAGCAGAAAAGTATTATTTTATTTATTTATTTATTTAATTATTTATTTATTTATTAGTACATACTACAGCCTCGATGAGGCTATGGCAGGAGCGGGCAAACAAAAAAAATGTATCGTGAAAATACAAACATATGAAATCAAGGAAAATAAAAATGGCGCTAGAAAGCAATGGCTGTCAAAAATTCTTCCATGAGTACCGAGCGGGCGTTTCCAGGCAGCGAATTCCAGGGTTCAATGGTCAGGGGAAAGAAGATGTGTTTGAATGTCCCAGTGCGGGAAAAGAAAGGGATAAGATTCAGGCTATGGGAACTTCTAGTTATGGAAGGCTTGCTAGTGTTCAAATAAATACTTAGTGATGGAAGGCGCTGAGAGTGAACCAGTATGTGCAAAAACTTCAACCGTTATATTTGTCTGCGAGACGATAGGGCTGTGAGACCTAAATCTGTATAATCGCAAGGGGACAAATCTTGGTAGTAGTTGTGAAAGATGAAGCGTCTGACGTCTTTAGAACTGATTCTAATTTTTTCATATCGGATTTCGTATAAGAGCTCCATACGATACACCTGTTTTCAAGAATAGGGTGGATAAGTGTTTTATATGTGAGCAGTTTGGTATGCTTTGGGGGCTTTACTGAGTGTACGATGGAGGTATCCGAGACGTTTAAAAGCTTTGTTACATATGATGTCAATGTGTTTGGATCATGACATGTCATGAGAGAAATGAAAGCTGAAGTATTTATATTCCTGGACTCGTTCCAAATCCTCACCGTGAAAACTGTACGTGAAATGGGAAGGGTATAGGTGTCTAGAAAGGGACATGAAAATTAATTTTCATTTGTCATTCTTTGCACCATCTAAAAAAATCTAGCAAATGAGTCGTTAAGTATTTAATGGTCACGTGTTGTGCTAATGCCGTGATATAAGACTCAGTCATCAGCGAAAAGGCGATTTTTTATTGATACACAACATATGGCAGAGCGTTAACATACAATAAGAAAAGAAGCGGGCCTAAACCGGAACCTTGCGCAACGCCGGGTGAAACACTAAAAGGAGTGGAAATAGATGAATTAAAGTGTACACACTGCGAACGCTGATTTAAGAAACTGGATATCCGAGCAACCACGGAAGGGCTTTTTAGAACAGAGTTAAATTAGAAGTGTAGGAGTCTAGTGTGTGGGAGAGTGTCGAAAGCTTTGGATAAATCAACAAAAATGCTGTCGACCGGTCTACCTAGGTCTAATGACTGAGAAATATTGTGCAAAAATTCAATGAGTTAGGTAGTGGCGCTAAGGCCTTGACGGAAACAATGCTGATAAATATTACTGCTGAAGAAGATGACGTTGAGAGATTTTATGCGGACCTACAATGCCTTTTAGACTGCATCATCAGACGTCGTTTTTCTCATAGGAGACTGGAATGCTAAGGTCGGGAGTGAAGAAATATCCGGAATTATAGGCAAGTTCAGATCGATTATGTTCTTTGTCGGCAGGGATGGAGAAGCGCTATACAAGCAGTAAAAACAAGGCCTGGGGCCGATTGTGGCACCAATCATCAGCTTCTTGTTGCCAAAATTAAGCTTCGATTGAGGAAAACGCAGAAAACTAGAAGGCCTTTCAGGTATGATCTGGATCAAATTCCATTAGAATATGCTGTGGAAGTGAGCAATCAATTTCAAGAATTAGATCTACAAGACAGAGAGCCCGAAGAGATGTGGACTGATGTTCGTGATATAATACAAGAAGTTGCTACTAAGGTAGTTCCAAAGCAAAAGAAATGCAAGAAAGCAAACTGGTTATCTGAAGAGGCTTTGCAAATATCTGAGGAAAGCAGGATGGCAAAAGTTATGGGGGAAAGAGAAAGATACAGGGTTCTCAATGCGGATTTTCAGAAAAAAGCAAGGAGAAATAAGAATGCCTTCCTGAACATACAGTGCCAAGCAGTTGAGGACAACAGCCAATTAAGGAACACAAGAGCTCTGTATAAGACAATCAAATATATCAAAGGAAGCTTCTGTGCTAAGCTGGGCGTGATAAAGGACAAACAAGGCAAGGACCTCACTGAAGCCTCAGAGATAAAGAAGAGGTGGCAGGAATACACAGAAGAACTGTACAAGAAGGACCCGAATGTGCTACCCAACATACGACGGTTGTGATTACACATCTCGAGCCGGGCATCCTGAAGAATGAAGTTGAATGGGCCTTAGCCAGCCTTGCTAAGAACAAAGCTCGCGGAATTGATGGCATTCCAGCTGAGTTGCTTCAAACCCTCAACCATGACGCTGTTAACATTCTGCATACATTATGTCAGAAGATTTGGACAACCCTGCAGTGGCCACAGGATTGGAGGAGGCCAGTTTACATCCCCATTCCAAAGAAAGGCGGTGCCAAAGATTGTTCCAACTACCGCACGATCGCGCTTATTTCGCATGCTAGCAAGGTGATGTTGAAAATCCTCCAAGGTAGGCTGCAGCAGTATGTGGATCGGGAGCTTCCAGACGTGCAAGCTGGGTTTCGCAAGGGCAGAGGAACTAGAAACCAAATTGCTAACCTTCGCTGGATCATGGAAAAAGCAAGAGAGTTCCAGAAACCCATCTACTTCTGCTTTATCGATTATGCAAAAGCGTTTGACTGCGTAGATCACAGCAGATTGTGGCAAGCTCTCCAAGAGATGGGAGTTCCAATTCACCTCATCTGTCTCCTCAGGAACATGCATGAAGGGCAAGAGGCCACAGTCAGAACTGGGCATGGTCTTAGTGATTGGTTTCCGATCGAGAAAGGAGTGAGGCAAGGCTGCATACTGTCGCCCTGCCTATTTAACCTATATGCAGGAAACATCATGAGGAAGGCCGGTCTGGACGAGTCTTCAGCTGGAGTGAAGATTGCTGGAAAACGTATCAACAACCTTAGATATGCGGATGATACCACTTTAGTGGCAGAAAGTGAAGTGGAACTCAAGAGACTCCTGATGCGCTTACAAGAAGAGAGTGAGAAGTTTGGGCTTAAACTGAACATTAAAAAGACAAAGATCATGGAGTCTTGCCCTATCAAGTCCTGGAGCATCAATGAACAAGAAGTAGAAGCTGTGACAGATTTTCTGTTCTTTGGCTCCAAGATTACCTCGAAAGGAGACTGCAGCCATGAAATTAGGAGACGCCTGCTTCTGGGAAAGAGAGCAATGGTTAGCCTTGACCGCCTAGTAAAGAGCAGAGACATTAGTCTGCCAGCCAAGATCCGTATAACTCGTGCTATGGTGATGTATGGATGCGAGAGTTGGACTGTGAAAAAGGCTGACCGCCGAAGAATTGACGCGTTTGAATGGTGGTGCTGGCGAAGACTGTTGAGAGTTCCTTGGACTGCGAGAAGATCAAATCAGTCGATATTGTCGACCATAAATCCTGACTGCTCATTTGAAGGTCAAATTCTAAAGTTAAAGCTCAGCTACTTTGGTCGTCTGATCAGAAGAGAGGAGTCGCTGGAGAAAGATTTGATGTTGGGAAAGGTTGAGGGTCGCCGGAGAAGGGGTAGGCAGCGAGCGCGATGGTTAGATGGCATCCTCGAGGCACTGCAGATGAAGTTATGTGATGTTAGGAAGATAGTGAGAGACCGGAAAGCGTGGCGTGACATGGTCCATAGGGTCACGAAGAGTCGGACATGACTGAACGACTGAACTGAACTGAACAGAAAAGTCAAAAATCCTTGGCAGACTTCAACCTAACGCTTAGTTTCTCCTTGGCATCATCGAACTCTGCAATTTTGACAGGATTGTCATTTCTTTACGACTTACGCAATCTTGCAACACGATGCGATAAGTGCAGCAAGTTTGTTGTTACCCATGTAAATTTCTATTTTTCTTTTTTGTTTTCAGCGGAACAAAGCGATTAATACATGTTTTAGCATTAAGCTTGGTAATTTTAGGCATAAAGCTCATTACACTACGCCTCCTGCGCAGTCGTGTGCATGGTTAACAACATTGCGTAACAATAAATCTTACCACAATCGCACTGGCACTTGCCGTTTGTTCTTAAACAAGTGGCCATCTTGGTGGCACCACAATCCTTCTTCCACGAACAGTCGTCGGCGCCGGCTGAAACTGCAAATAAAACGTCAAACTTTGGCGCACGCGAAACGCGCTGCAGCTAGCCCAGTGAAACTTTCGCTTCAAAATGTCTAGCGTTTGCGAACACGCAGGTTAAGGTCTGCGACTGCAACACAAGTTACTTTTGTTATTGGAAGAGGCACTTCAAGGGTCCGTAAACTATGACCGTATCAAGATGGACATGGAAGGAAGAAGGAAATTTGTACATCATGTTGCCCGCTACAGTGGCTCAATGGGTAATCTTCCACTGCTTGTCATTATGGGGCGAGCGAAATTCCGGTTGCATCGGCCGGATGAATGGGCGCCCAAGCACTGCCTGATGTTAGCTCAAATTAAAGAACGCCGGTTGTTCGAAATATCTGGGGCCCTCTTTTACTATGTCATGTTCACTCATCCGTCTCAACATAATCCCCCTGTCCTATGATTAGCAGTGCAGACAATCACTAATAGCATGAATTCTACAATTTAGTGTAATCACAGTGCACGCCGCCCCTAATAGCATAAGCGCCACGTGTTTTTCCAAACATGTTTCCGTCTTTTCACTTCTTACTTTGGCAGGTATGGCGTGCTATGATTTATTATTTTACTATTTTGAAGCGACAGCTCATTACCTGCAGTCTCACCTTTTCGCTGTGACTGTCGCTTCGCTAGTTCTTACGCATGCGCGAGGAGCCGAGTGACGTCAGAGCCGTGCAGCTGGTGCGCCACGCCGACCGCGGAGCAGACACCGCTCACCTCCAATCGCGGAGTTTCGCGGTCTACTGATCATGCGCCGTAGAGTCCATGCGGATGGACTCTACAAGTCTAAAGTTACGCCTTAAGGCCGGGGGTCCTGTCCACAATTCCACACGGCATGGATACTACGCTGCATTGGCAAACATTTCCCTTCCGTGTACGCGATATAATCGGCATTTCATGCGTGTTTGAAGCTTATCTTAGCCGACCACGAACAGTGCACCCAGCTTATAAATCTTCAGTACTCATGGTCAAGCTCTAAAAATGCAAGTTTATTTGTGAGTTAAATATCACGTTGAGAGCTCTGGTTACCGACGACCAGACCTGGGAAGACCGACGCCATTAGCTCGTTCTAAAACCGAGAGACAAGAAAGCCGCCTGCTTAATACTGAACCTTTGCGCGTACTGCAAGCCCAACGTGAGAAGCTTTTCGATAATCGGCGAACCAATGACACGTTTTACCTAGGACGAAACTTCGCTCAAATGGGGTTTAGACCAAGGAAGTTTACATAAAAAGCTTCAAAAATGGCGGATATTTATACCGGTACACGCCTACTTTAACGACGTTCCTGAAACGAACTGCACTCCGACATGAACAGTGTTAGTCTTGAATCTGTTTTGTTCCAAAAACAAGACGGGGTAGAAAGCGTCATCGCTTATGCCAGCCGCTCTCTGTCCTAGGCAGTGTCGCTGCTTCATTACGCAAAAGCGTGCCTGGCAGCGGAGCTTTCAGATCATGCCAGTTGAGAAAATCCGCTTCAAAAGGTTACTAGTCATTGTGCGCATTTTTTGGTTGGATGGATGATCCTTTGAAACAGGGTGATGAGAGTCAGCACCATGCTCAACCTTTCTTCTTTATGTTATTTAAATTAGAGAATTATAGACTTTAACTACTTTCCTTTTAGTTCCGGGTTATCTTTAAATACCCGTGTTTAATGTCGATTTAGCTTCTATGCGTCCCCTCTCTGCTATTTATCCACTAATCTTCGAAACTTTTCTTGCTTACCTTTACGACTGATTCGTTCACGCTTTCTTTGTTACCTCTAAACCACAGGACCTCGGCTAGAGTGATTATACCCGTATCGACATCTGGATGGACACTACGAAACTCCTGTATTAGATGTTTAATTGTTTCTGGGAATCTACCGCACATAGCCCAAGTTTCATCTTCTTTATTTAACTTCCTTCTGTAGCTTCGGATTCTGACACTGTTCTAGCTTCAGATAGAAGGCCGCTGCCTCCTTAGCTGTCCGAGAAGGTTTCCGTGCTTATGAATTGTCACGCCATCTACAAGCGGTGAATAGAATCTTTGTGCTATTGCCTTTTCTGAAATCACTTTTTTTCTTTATTTTCATCCTAATTTACTCTATCTGTTATATTAAAGATTTTCGCTTTGGAAAGTCTTCAACTAAGTTGATTGTCTAGTTGTTTGCGGATTTATAAATAACCACACAGTTCGAAACTTAGATGCAGTTTCTTTAATGGCCGCTGGTTCCGCCATTATTTCTATACACCTGAATTTTGACCAATGAAAATCGCCTTTTTTTGTACATGGGCCCTATGGGAACTTTTGCAACCGGTAGTATTGATAAGCTCTACCTGGCAGTAATGTGTGCTACGTACAAATTTCGTCTCTAGCTATATGGCAGGTGTTTCAATGTCGTCACTGACCAGCATGTCCTGTGTACAGCAGGCTAGCATAAAGAATCCATCTGGATGGTTTGACCACTGCCGCCTATGGTTGCAGATGTTGGAGATCAGCGTTAAATAAAAATCCGGCGGAATGTGTACCGACGCTGACTTTCTCTCTGCGGCCTCTCTAGAGCCCCCGCCAATCGACGAAAGCTGATTTCTGCGCATAATCAGCTCGACAGATCGCACTGAACAATGACCTGGTGGGGGCCTGGTGTTCACGTGCCTTAGGTACTACATACAATTCCATATCCTTACTGTCGCAAGACTCCTTATAAGGGTTCTCACCTCCTTCTAACTATGTGACGGAATCATGCTGAATATAACTTTGCACGAAATTGGACAGCAAACATACTCGTCATTCTACGCAACCTACATGTAGATAGATATCTAACGAGTGTCGCAAGACTGGCATGCGTTTAGACATTGTAGTGCACCTCTAACCTCAGCCTTAATACAAGTGATGCTCTAGTGGTCGCGCATCACGAGAAATGTTGCTGACTATATGACCTAAGTTGCCAGGATTGTCAGCTTCGAAGGTCTCCAAGCCTTCCGGTCTCCACAAAACATTAGAGCCACCAAAGAGGAACGAATTTCCCCCAATTCGGAAAAGACTTTTGAGCTCGCTCCCTAAGTATGAGTTCGGCAAAATAACATTCTGGTTGCAAGTTTTTACCCCAGCAGGTCTCCGAAACAACTGCATTGGCCATCCTCACTGCACTGAACGCGTTGAGTGCCTTCGTTCACAACATCGTGATTAGCCACGACAACCAGAGGTCTTCATCACTGACCGAGGCAATGGCCTTCACTCCGGAAATCATAAAGGCGATATTACATTTAAACCACACCAGCTATCGACAACCAGTGGCCTACTATACAGAGACGAGGAGCCTCACTTTATTTATTTTATTTATTTATTTTACAATACTGTGAGCCTTTCTCAGGCTCCGACAGGAGTGGAAAAAAAAGTATAAACAGCAGGCATAGTATTCCTGCTCGCGTGAACAAAAATGTTAGGGATACGCACTATTTTACGTGGCCGTCGTACACAAGAAACGGTACGACATACTCGATTTTGTAACTTCGCTAACAATGGTCCATAGAGCAACGACACAGATGGTGCTATTAAGCCCAGTGTACAGACGCGATGCAAAGGCGACGCCGCACAATGTTTTGCTTTCCTCCATTGAAGACGATGGCCTGAGCGTCAATGTCGCTGCAATCTTGAAAAGCGCTGAGGTAGCTCGCCAGCTCGCACAAACTCGAATCGTGCGGCAGCAAAGGGCATACAAAAGACGTTATAATATGCGACACCCCGACACCAAATATAATTCTTGAGATCATGTCTGGGTATGGTCAAATACTTAGGGGAATCCCTCAAGGGGTAGTAGATTTGTAATAAGGGAGTAATTACTCATTGACATCCACCCAAGCGCAGCCATACAGCTACATACTGCAAAGTCTGGGTATGGACACCTATTCAATGATGAGGTCATTGCGAGAAGCTGTTACGATGCTACTTTAGGAACTGCAGAATAGTTGTCGCTCGGGCTCTCTATATACCGATGTTGTCCTTGACATTGTCGAAATATTACCTAGATGTCGCCTGCAATTCGAAGAAATTTATTTTGTACGCCTCATGCCGTACTTGACAGATTATCAGGCGAACTTCTAGCTTTACTATTATTCATGCATTCAATTGTACCAATTATCAGAGAGCAATTACTACATCACGATAAGTAAGCACTTATGCGGCGAAGGCGCTTCGCAGATATATTATTTTTAGGTTATCACCTGCTGAAAGATATTTGTTTCAATTCTAGCACTAATATATGGCATAGGAAGAGTGATATACATTTATTTGGAACAGTCGTAAATTGCGCTTTATGTCTGAAATCTGAGCCTGCTGCTGTTCTGCAGTCATATTGTTCTTGATTACTTTTGTAACGTAAGACATCCACAGCCTGTGGTGATTTTCCCCATCCGCGCCGGCTGCGCGAAATTTAGACAATGTTATGGATCACTGCCTTGTCGGGGCGGAGGGGCTTGTGAAACTCGATGAAGTCGTGAGCTCTGCTGTGTAGGGCCACCCAAGATAGACACGTCACGGCAGAGAGTTCTGACAAAATGTGATTGACTGGAGAAAGTAATTGCAACCCACTCCAGTATTTCCAGCCAAGAAAACCCTATGGCCATTCACAATACCATTAATGATATGGCGCCGGAAGATGAGCCCCCCAGGTTGGAAGACGTCCCACATGTTACTGGAGATGAACAAAGGGCGATTCCTAGTAGCTCCAGGACGAATGAAGCGGCTGGGCTAAAGCCAAAAGGACGCTCAGTTGTGGATGTGTCGGGAAGCGACCGGAAAGTCCGATGTTGCAAGGAGATATATCACATAGCAACATGAAATGTAAGATCTATGACGCAAGGTAAACTGGATGTCGTCAAGCAAGAAATGGACAGATTGAACATTGATATCTTGGGTATCAGCGAGCTCAAGTGGACCGGAATGGGAGAATTTAACTCCCGCGACCATTATGTCTTTTATTGTGGGCACGACTCCAAGAGAAGGAATGGGGTCGCTCTCATAGTAAACAGAAGAATGGGCAAAGCAGTGCTAGGGTACAACCCCAAGAACGACCGAATGATTTCACTTCGGATCCAAGGTCACCCTTTACACATAACAGTAATCCAAGTCTATGCACCAACCACTACTGCTGAAGAAGCTGACGTTGAGAGATTTTATGCGGACCTATAATGCCTTTTGAGACCGCACCCCATCATCAGACGTCGTTTTCCTCATAGGAGACTGGAATGCTAAGGTAGGGAGTGAAGAAATATCCGGAATTACAGGCAAGTTCAGTCTTGGTGAGCCAAATGAAGCTGGGCAGAGGCTAGTAGAGTTTTGTCAAGAAAACAACCTGACCATAGTGAATACTCATTTTCAACAGCACAAGAGGCGCCTGTACACATGGACTTCACCGGACGGTCTGTACAGGAATCAGATGGATTATATTATATTTGCCGGCAGAGATGGAGAAGCGCTATACAAGCAGTAAAAACAAGGCCTGGGGCCGATTGTGGCACCGATTATCAGCTTCTTGTTGCCAAGCTTAAGCTTCGATTGAGAAAAACGCAGAAAACTAGAAGGCCTTTCAGGTATGATCTGGATCAAATTCCATTAGAATATGCTGTGGAAGTGAGGAATCGATTTCAAGAATTAGATCTAGAAGACAAAGAGCCTGAAGAGATGTGGACTGATGTTCGTGATATAATACAAGAAGTTGCTACTAAGGTAGTTCCAAAACAAAAGAAATGCAAGAAAGCAAACTGGTTATCTGAAGAGGCTTTGCACATAGCTGAGGAAAGGAGGATGGCAAACGTTGTGGAGGAAAGAGAAAGATACAAGGTTCTCAATGCGGATTTTCAGAAAATAGCAAGGAGAGATAAGAATGCCTTCCTGAACATACAGTGTCAAGCAGTTGAGGACAACAGCCAATTAAGGAACACAAGAGCTCTGTATAAGACAATCAAAGATATCAAAGGAAGCTTCTGTGCTAAGCTGGGCGTGATAAAGGACAAACGAGGCAAGGACCTCACTGAAGCCTCAGAGATAAAGAAGAGGTGGCAGGAATACACAGAAGAACTCTACAAGAAGGACCCGAATGTGCAAACCCAACATAAGACGGTTGTGATCACTGATCTCGAGCCGGGCATCCTGAAGAGTGAAGTTGAATGGGTCTTAGCCAGCCTTGCTAAGAACAAAGCTGGCGGAATTGATGGCATTCCAGCTGAGTTGCTTCAAACCCTCAACCATGACGCTGGTAACATTCTGCATACATTATGTCAGAAGATTTGGACAACCTTGCAGAGGCCACAAGACTGGAGGAGGTCAGTTTACATCCCCATTCCAAAGAAAGGCAGTGCCAAAGATTATTCCAACTGCCGCACGTCGCGCTTATTTCGCATTCTAGCAAGGTGATGTTGGAAATCCTCCAAGGTAGGCTGCAGCAGTATGTGGATCGGGAGCTTCCGGACGTGCAAGCTGGGTTTCGCAAGGGCAGAGGAACTAGAGACCAAGTTGCCAACCTTCGCTGGATCATGGAAAAAGCAAGAGAGTTCCAGAAACCCATCTACTTCTGCTTTATTGATTATGCGAAAGCGTTTGACTGCGTAGATCACAGCAGATTGTGGCAAGCTCTCCAAGAGATGGGAGTTCCAATTCACCTTATCTGTCTCCTCAGGAACCTGTATGAAAGGCAAGAGGCCACAGTCAGAACTGGGCATGGTCTTACTGATTGGTTTCCGATTGAGAAAGGAGTGAGGCAAGGCTGCATACTGTCGCCCTGCCTATTTAACCTATATGCAGAATGCATCATGAGGAAGGCCGGTCTGGACGAGTCTTCAGCTGGAGTGAAGATTGCTGGAAAACGTATCAACAACCTTAGATATGCGGATGATACCACTTTAATGGCAGAAAGTGAAGCGGAACTCAAGAGACTTCTGATGCGCGTACAAGAAGAGAGTGAGAAGTTTGGACTTAAACTGAACATTAAAAAGACAAAGATCATGGCGTCTTGCCCTATCAAGTCCTGGAGCATCAAGGGACAAGAAGTGGAATCTGTGACAGATTTTCTCTTCTTGGGCTCCAAGACTACCTCGGGAGGAGACTGCAGCCATGAAATTAGGAGACGCCTGCTTCTTGAAAAGAGAGCAACGGTTAGCCCTGACCGCCTAGTAAAGAGCAGAGACATTAGTCTGCCAACCAAGATCCGTATAACTCGTGCTATGGTCTTTCCAGTTGTGATGTATGGATGCGAGAGTTCGACTGTGAAAAAGGCTGACCGCCGAAGAATTGACGCGTTTGAATTGTGGTGCTGGCGAAGACTTCTGAGAGTTCCTTGGACTGCCAGAAGATCGTCAGTTAATATTGTCGACCATAAACCCTGACTGCTCATTTGGGGGTCAAATTCTAAAGTTAAAGCTAAGCTACTTTGGTCATCTGATGAGAAGAGAGGAGTCGCTGGAGAAAGATTTGATGTTGGGAAAGGTTGAGGGTCGCCGGAGAAGGGGTAGGCAGCGAACGCGATGGTTAGATGGCGTCCTCGAGGCACTGCAGATGAAGTTATGTGATGTTAGGAAGATAGTGAGAGACCGGAAAGCGTGGCGTGACATGGTCCATACGGTCACGAAGAGTCGGACACGACTGAACGACTGAACTGAACTGAACTGATAGACTCTTTTAGAGCTAAGCCTAATTAGCTCAAGGGTGCGGTGAGAAGGAATTGCGCATTTTTGTATGGATATGGGACGCAACCCTTCAAGGCGGAACCATTACGCGCGGCTTCATGTCATTTTGCTTCCCATTTATCAATTACCTCCTAGTCAATCGGAGGCTAGTTTCTCATAAAAATTCTAACATTTTGCACCTCCAAGTGTGTGCTGCTAATTGTGAGTATAGGTTTCCACCGAAAAGTGATGCAGAGACTGCGCGCTTCATTTCCCCAAAACCCCAAACGTATAAAACGTTTAACTCTGTGCCAATCTTTGTGCGATTCTATCATTGCTAAAGCGACAAGCTAAGAAACAGAAAATCATGCTAGCAAGCGAGTTAAAAGCGCGATAGCCTTTCATAACGAATTCCAGCTGAGTGAAATTCAATGCGCTTTTTTCTTTCTCCAAAGCTGCAATCAGCACGTTTTTGAAGGTATAAGGTCCACCCCAGTTCATCTAGTTCTCAGTAATACCTGTTCTAATCTGGCTAAATTTTGTTGAAGAAAATTGCTCATGGAGATTGAGGGCACCGTAATCTTTTATAGAAGAAATAACATAGAAAGATTGGGTATCAAATAAGAACGAAGAGCGATCCGGGCAATCATTCGCTGTTGGAGCTTTGTGTGTAGAGCGTTGTCTCAGGTGCATTGTCTGTCTATTTAAAGAAGAAAGCTTTGCCAGTGCCATTACCCGGAAATTCGCCTTTGATGTTATCGATGGCGTAGTAAGCACGCAATAGTACCCTTAAAATTACTCTCATGTGACCACCAGTAAATAGAACGAAATGAATAAAAAAACTTCTTGGTATTTATTTGGCGCTATGCGCCATAGGCGGGCACGCAGCACTTGGGCCATGAACGGCGATTGATTCAAGCGTGTAGAGGGTTATCTGTTGAACGGGTTGTGGTCATATACTAACGTGTGCTCATCATGCACACTGATGTCTCAGTAAATATTAATCGTCGAATGCGACCGGGGACCACAACCCCATAGCGCCTCAGAATGAGCAATTCCGACTTCCAACTGCTTCGATGGGCGATAAATGGATCTTCGTGCCAACAGACTACTTAGCCAGCAGTGCTGAAGCAAAAGCCCTGCCATGCGGCGCTGATGTGGAAGTCCCAAACTTCATCATCTAACGAAACTTACTACATCACGGAGCATGAGAAATGCTCATCACGAACAGAAGCACAACGTTTACGGCCGGGTTCACCCAGGAGATCCTAACTTGCAGTCCTAACAGTTGCCGATTAAAACAGCTAAACCGAAGTTTTTACGCATGAATCTCAAGGCGCATCAGTCCCACGGCTCCTTGAAATGAACGGCGCTACCCTCCTTTTGTCACCCCGCCGGGGTGGTGCAGTGGTTACGGCGCTCGACTACTGTTCCCAAGGACGCGGGATCGAATCCCGGCCTCGGCGGCAGCTTTTCGATGGAGGCGAAAAGCAAGGCGCCCGTGTGCTGTGCGCTGTCAGTGCACGTTAAATAACCCCAGGTGGTCGAAAATTTCCGGAGTCCTCCACTACGGCGTCTCTCATAGCCTGAGTCGCTTTGGGACGTTAAACCCCACAAACCAACCAACCAACCTCCTTTTGTCAAGGAAGGAACACCTCCGGTGCCGCACACGTGCACTTATCCCTCCGTGTGCGATATCCCTTCCCCGCGGTCTCACCCATGCAGAGGAGACTGCGCTTAGGAGGATCCGGGTCGGTGTTGCCCTTACGCCAACTGTCACTAGGACGCGGTCATACTTCCAAAACTTATATCCCCGCCCAGGGTGCCCGATCTGTAAAAACGAAGATGTTGATGCCGACATCCACCACTTGCTGTGGGACTGCCCAGCACTCAAACCAACACGAATCCGGCACCTGAGCATAGCTGGCCTTTCAGCAACCAGTCCTGCCTGATATGTCACTTGGACGCAGGGACCTCATCATCGCTCACTCCTGGATTTCATAAAATCAGCCAACCTTTTTCCATTCATTTAATCATTTATTTATCCTTCATCTCATACCTTACTGATGCCCTGAGGCAATAAATATCGATAAAAAAAGTACTTACGGAGCATCTAAACTAAATAATTGAGGACATAATCACCACGTTCGTCTATGTTGAACAAAAAACCTGTGACACCATACTGCCTCACGTTATGGTCGTTTACAACACCTCCGTCTAAGAAACTGTACCGTGTTGACACCATTCCAACTTGTTTCAGGTAGGGAAACCACGACAACTCTTTACGCAATGCTGCGGCATGTGACAGCTAGAGGGGGAGAACATCAAAGTTGGTGCCAGCTTTGAGTGAACAAAGGCTGCCCAATTACACGCCCGCCTGCGCATTAAAGGCCAGCAACGCACCGACGCCCGACGGTTAAAATTCGACGCAACGCAACGTATAGGCCGTGAGGCAAAGTCGAGTTTTGGCACAAGACTCCGCGTCGCGGACGGAGTCTTTGTAGGACGGAGTAGTTGTTTCGACGGTACATCGGTCATACACAGTTCTTCGCCGCGTCGCACAAATGAACTATGAAGTCACTTTTGACGGTGTGACAACATCCCGTCAGCAACACGCGCCCCAAGAAACCGTTCACATAGCGTGCGTTAAGATCAATCCCGCGCTTAAAAGGTCATTTGACGGTTATGTTTCTAATCTTCATGTTTACACTTCCCCGTTTATTTTCGAAGCATCAAGGCAAGGAGTTTTAAAATGGAGTAAGACAGCAAAGAATTGAAATCCTAATCTGTTGTTTTCAACAGCGGCCGGCATGCAGCCTTATCACTCTTACTCTGGCGCACGGAACAATGTAGTGCTCTTCTTTCATGCTCGGTGTCGCTAGACACGACTTCACCACTTTCTTTCTAGCGTGACATACGTCAATGTTTGTCTCGATGGATAGGAGGGAAGCACAGCTCTTTTCGCTTTTCTGCAGAGTTTTCAATGTTCTTGGTCGGGTTATCTAGGTTCTTTTCACCAACAGAAGTTCCTGCCGAATTCTACGGGCCTTCTAAGACTAACCAGCAAGCTCGGTGCTATCGCCAATGTTGAGTTTCTTTGTTCCTCTGTGGGCGCAAACAGCAAACATTAAAAATAGGTCATCTCAGTGCAACCTGAGCGTCTTCGCTTACTGACTTAGGCACTGTCACCACCACGGGACAATCTTTACACTAGGTTTACACAACCTGTCTGGTAGCTGAAGCGTTATTCTTTTGAAATCTGGTTAAACTGGTTAAAATTCAGCAACTTCAGTCCTAGTACACGATTCACCTTTTTATGTATAAGAAGAAAAAGCTGTGCGCTCACTGTGTGGATGTGAACAGCATTACAAAGGGGCGACAAAAATCAGCGTGCATATATATATATATATATATATATATATAAAACAGAGCAGATGTTTTCCCTGTTTACAAACGCGAACGGCTGGGGTTGTTGGCAGCTGTTTTAATATTCCTGGGCTTTCATAAAAAAACTGCTGTATTCATAGCACGTGACTCGTTTGTTATTATAGCAGTGTATGGTTCATCATATGTGAAATAATACTTTTGATGATGCAGCAAGCATTCATGTAATATTTTGATCAGGTGACAACTGCAAACGACCACAAAGTTCTCGAAACAATCCCGTGTTGCTACTCCTCCGCAATATGTGTCATTGTTGAAGAACGGCAACAAAAATCCATTCGGTTGCAGCTTGCCCCCTTTAGATAATAAAACACCGAATATCGGTAGGCATATACTCGTATAAATATTTTTCCTCAGCACGAAAAGTACCTAGCTCTCTTTTACATGCGTTTTCGCTCTTTTAGCTTGTTTGACTATGTGTGTTAAGCTAGCCCTGCGGAACACACAGCAAGACTACGCAGAATATGAAAAGACAGCTGGTTGTGCGGCCACTTGGCAAGCAACCTATTATGGAAGACCTCTACATTAGGCAACATTGTGGGCACGCGTTAGGTCTCCTATTTACAATGCGCCCTTCTCCGTCTTTACTTTTTTACCCTCACCAAGAAGCGCATAAAGAAAATTATACGGAGGGGGTTGCATTGGTTAGAAAAAGTAACTGCAAGTTTCGAAGCTGCGAACAGAAAAGCATAACCGTACGTCGTTATCTAGCCAGGCGAATTGCATGCAGTTAGTTGCCACCACAACGCGGACTTCAAAATCAATTAGGTGAAAAAGACGTGAGCCTATAAAATTTAAAGACAAATCTGTAATTGCCTAATTGTAGATCGCCTATCTTTAGCTTTCTCGCTCAAGTAAAAATTTTTTTTATTTTTGTTGATGGTGTAACGGACTTGTTTGGCGAAAATTCAAGCTGCTAGCTGGAATTTCGTCGAACAAGTGGTAAGCCTAAGATGATATTTTGTATTATAATGGGAGCTTTAGCTGTAAACCATTCATATAACAATAGGGTAAGAGATGTCTGATTTCAATTTTAGAATTTTCTGGTTATACGAAGAAAGCAGAGAATAGCTAGCATAAAATTTCACCTAATGAAATATGTAGCCTAAGTCTGTTTTTTTCTAGCTCTCAAACCAGCTACCGGAAAATCGTACAACGCAAGTTGACTCCAGCACTTCTCTATACGTGATAATAAAATGTATAACAAGATAAACACAGATTTACTAAATAATAATTACGACTGTTACGGTGCGCCGTCGCTAGAGGACGAGGACGTTGTTTTGGCGTGGCGTTGCGAACAACGACGATGTTATATACAGCTAGGCTGGATTTTTATACTGCGTTCTAGAAGCAAACTGTCATGCCTTACTTCTTACTGATTCCCCGTAACGTTTCGTAAGAGCATTTCTGGGTCTCCTCAATATTTACAGCCTGTATATCGCAGTGAGCACCAGCTCGGTGCTAGCACAATGCCTTTAGACATAACCTCCTCCACAGTTGTGGCTCGTGATCCGGGCACCTTTTGTTGTACCGGTGACATCGGCGTCAAAGACTGGCTCGTAATGTACAAGCGTGATAGTAAGCAAAACCGTTAGGATGTGACCCTGACTCCTACGAACATTATTTTATAATTGGCGCTTTCTGTGCGCGTCTGCTTGTGATGCATGAAGATCTGCATCCCGGGATATGTGCGAAGAGAAGCTCTGGTATATATTTCGCAAGCCGATCGGATGCAAGTTCGGCGCAAAAAGACCTAACATTCTCGAGCACAGTTGTTGACTGCATCATACCCTTCGTATATGCAAGACATACTGGCCCTCTGTTGTAAAATGGGCACCACCTCGTTCGAGTCTGACAAGGTAGTTGACATCGTAAATGGAATCCCTAACGTTGCTTTTGTTCTCCTTTTTTTTTCAAAACCTGTATAATTGTCGACTCCGTCCGAAAGTATTTCGGCGCTTTTAGAAAGCTTAAACAATTGTATTGTTCCCAGTTCCGACCGCCTGCCGGACACTGCTGCTACGTCCACGTGCGAGGTTCTTTAGGCACTACAGCAGTCTTTCTATAAGGCGAACTTGGCCAGGACAGTTTGCAGAGACCTGGTGGCTATGGCAATCGTTTCTTTCCCTTTGCAGGCGCAGGCTACGACAGCCATAATTCAGTCATTCCTTCGCCAGGAATCCCCAAAGGTGGGCTGCAATTATGGCCAATCTTCCACGCAGACATGTTTCCAGCTCACCGTTCTACTGAAACCTTCGGGCTCCCCGATGCGCTTCCGCTACCCTGCATAGTGGCGAACATCGGACGACAGGCCCATCTGCTTTACATGTGTTGATGCCGGTGCCAATATATCTTCTAGTATGCTCATAGTTTACATATACATATTTTTCTAGTACCGCCAACCAATAACACCTTGCTGAAGTTTGTTTTAGTAGAAATTCGCAGAAATGTATATTTTAATAATAAAATAAATAACAGCATCTAGCAGAGAGCTGCATAAAGGCTAATGAGGAAAGCAAGAAGCTCCTGCAGAAACTAGCCTTGGTGAAAAAAAAGATAGAAACTTAGACACCTGCGCATCGGGATACCACTCTACCAAATTAAATTACCAGGGCGACCAGCATGCGGATGCAAGCACAATATTTCACAACTTTTATTTTTAGAAGCCATTATAATCGCATACCCCTGCTGTGTCGCCATAAGAGTTTTGTTCGGTGAATACACCTGTCTTGGAGGATTCTCCTGACAATTGGATACTGCTATACCATTAAACTACGGTTCTGCGGTCATTCTGTTGAATATTTTCTATCCTACCGTAATGCATGACAAACATAATGAAATAAACGAATTAGGCAGAGTATCTAGCTCTATCTAGCTCTTGATCAAGGGTAAATTATTTTGCGTTTGTGGTTCCCGAGATCTCTTAAAAGATGAAAACTCTTGACACATCAGATTTCCTGCGCATGATTATAATCATAAAATCAAAAACCAAATAATTTAGCATGTCCTGTAAACATTCAATATTTATTAAAAATGCGAACATCAATCCCATCATCCGTTCCAAGGCACATTAGGATGTTAAGATATAATTTATCGGCCACTTTATAGTTTCACAATCCTTAAAAAATGTTTTTATGAAATAAAAGCGCAGACATTCCTAAATGTAGCATGTACAACAGACTGTAGGTTGCAGATGAGAAGGTGGCTTCAGTGCGTCTAGTAGCGTAGTTTATTGTCCTCTTTTTAGTAGGCATGTGTCGCACGTAGCGCTACGATTTTTCACTCGCGGTAAAGTGTGTTTCATTCGCCATATTCTTACTTCTATAAAATTACATTCCTAATGCAGGGGTATGAAAATTCATTGGAAGTATACTTGCCTGTATTCGCGGTCATGAGAAGGATAACCACTGGAAAGCTGAAGCTAATGTAATTTGCCTTCATGGTTCACTGCATATCAAAGTTAGTTACTGAGCCAGAAGCACAACAAACATTCATCAAAATAAATACCGAAATGAATGAATTTACCGTCTCTTAAGCCGAATAACGGTGTGCGTGCATCAACAAATGAACAATTTTAAACTTTTTCTACATACATACAGCAAGTCGTAGGTAATATTACTTTAAATTAAAGTAGTTCTGTGTCAGGCTAATCTATTGCACTACATTTTGGAAAAGTTTAAAACTATTTTAGATGTTTTAAAACAATGTTCATCTTTACCGCTAAATTTAGCGAGTGTTGGGTTCATCATAGCGATTTTTGTAAAGTAAGAGTTAAGCACTTATTATTATTCAGTGTCGACGTGAGAACAATCCCGGGCCTGTATGTACATAAAACCCACCTACCTGTGCTAGTGACACCGTTGAAGAGTTCTGCTCGAGCGAACTGGATGACGGTTCAAAGTGAGCAACTGAAATTTCGTCTGTAAAAACCTTTTATTGGCGGATCAGATGACTTAAAGCAGCATGGTTGTGCAGCTGTTCCTGCTTTTCACTTTTCCTCGTACATTCCTCGCAGCCCTTGTGTACAAAGGGCAGAAAGCTGAGTAAGCAAGGCAAGATGACAAGCATTCATATCTATTGTTAGCGGTTGTAAACACTTTGTTTTGAAGAACAAATGTGCAATTCACTTGCTCAGAAAGTGTTATTATCGAAAATCGATCCGAAATCGATCATGTACTCGGCTAGGAAGCGGGTACAGTGCACTGTAAAAACTATATGGTAAATAACACAACAAAAACGGATATGTTGTGTTTTGGGTACAGAAATATTTTTGAAATAAAGATAACAGAATATTCTCTAAGTTTCTTCAAGTTCGTGCGATATTTGTATTTTTCCCTGAAATTAACAGGAAACGTTTATTCAAGGAAAATGGTTGTTTTTCAATTTAAACAAAAGGATCTTTTTACGCAAACTTCTTCTCGAACACCTTTATTGCAAACGTCTTGCCATAGGGGCTATGAAAGCTATAACCGATCCGTTTCACAAGTTGTAGCACTACGAAAGATAACGATGACCTATGTTATTGTCACGATAGCTACAGTACATGATTGTGCTACTATGCTCCTATCGCCGAGCCAGGAACAGTAACAGTAGAGCACGAGCTCAATCGCGTACGATCCTGATTATTTCGCAGGTCGCCCTTAACATTTGTAGTGCTGGAAACAGCTAGTGTCCCGACGTGGTGGCGCAGTGGTCAGGACGCTGGGTCCAAGTATGCGGGATAGAATACCTCCTGCAGCTTGACGTGTGGTGTCATACCATTTTGCTCCCCATTTTACATCCTGTTTTTAGTCCAGATGGAGGCTAGTTTGCGATTGCTATTCAAACCGACGACCTACGCACATCTGACAACTGGAGATGTCCACTGAGAACCCCAACCACCCAACTTAAACTTTAAAAAATAATAAATCATTCGTGGATCCAAAAGGCTGCTTGCTAAAGACGCTTAGCCTCTACTCTTATTTCCGTGTCATGTTTACGGCCCGCATGACACTATACTTTCGTACCTAAAAACTCTGGAAACTTAATTATAGTTTGTTACCAAACTTAGCCAATACGATTACTTCCACGTGATTTATTTGAAATAATGCTAAGGATGATTCGGGTTATGCAGGTTCCAATAATAATTATTGTTTACAGTCGGAGAACGCAAATCCGGACGTCTCCCTCCCTCACCCACAAGAAAAAAAGGGCTACTTTGGTACAAGGCGCCAGGCAAATTCTTGCGACGAACTTAGCGGCATTCGCCTTCATGTTTAGAGAGTATATGCAGGCGGGTGCTTCTGCACCGTTACTCGGCATATTCCGTGGGCACTATTCACCTAACTTGTTTCCACACGTAGCCCGTATTTGTTTATACGCAATATTCTGAGGCTGCGCCTTGCAATGCGCACGCAGGTACTTAGCGTGATTGCGTGGTGAAGCGTAGCTAAAAAGGTTCCCACCTGAAAAGATTTTGATCCTGCTAGAGAGCAGTTAACTAGTAACAATCACGATACAGCCTTCGCGCGAATACACTTCACACTGTTCACACTTCAAGCCGGCATAGAAGAAACTGTGTGTAGAGATAATAAGGTAATGTGAGCTGTCGAATCATTCGAATAAACAAAAGCAGCCCAAAAATGAATTTTTCCAGTTGATTAAAAAAATTTTAGAATACGTTGCTTCCATATTCAACCTTATCGTCTTTTAGTGTAATCCTCGTTATGGCGGAGGTGATTGCTAAAAACTTCTGGGTGCTCCGATGTAACAGCGCATCGGAACTCATCGCGTACAGAAACGATCCCGAATCATTCATTGTTGTGTCTGACAAAGCTAATCTGCAACTTCGAGACAAAAAAATACTAGATGCAATATTGTTTCCGGTGGAAAACTAAGAGGACAAAGTGGCGAACTCATTGGGGGAAGGTGAACGGGAGTGCGTAACACGCAGGGTCCTTAATGCCTGACTGCGGCTGTCTCTCAATGTATATATATTTAATCCTCTGCTGTAACTATATTTCTCCCTGTTACAATATTATGCCGAAATTTAACAATCGTGGGAAACTCACAAATGCCATAGAATCACCGTACCTATGTAGTGCGCTATGCCTCGCACAACGGCCTTATTGAACTGGCCGTAATTACTTGTGCAACAAAATTATACAACATGTTTTCAATGGTTATGAAAGCTGTAATATTAAATAGGTGGACAAAGTTTAAAATATTAAAAATTATTTTTATGTGATCTCAGAAATTTCCATTTGCGTTATATTGAAATTAGGACGATTGTTTCTATGTACTGAATCAATGCATTGTTAGGTGGCAGGAGGCGTACGCACCTCGAAAATTACTCGTATACTCACACCGAACGCGACACAAACACAGGCCGCACCGGACGTGACAGCACAGAACGCTGCCAAGGATTCGGGCCCCGAGCACGTGCCATGCGCACACCCACTTCGTCTCCCTTATCTTCGATCAGTCGACCCGTATAGCGTAGCCCCCGGACACAGAAGCACCGTCGCGGTACTGCTCAGCGAGTGTCACAATAAAGTAGATTATAGGGCTTAAGGAGTAAGACGTGGACAATATCGGAGGGTAGGTACGGGAAGTGCACTGAAAAAATGCAGTTTCAATCTCGTAGGTGACGGGGGTGACTTGGCGGACCACACGACACGGGCCCACATAGCTGGAAAGATTTTTCAATAGCCCCATACGGCAAGAAGGCACCCAGGGCAACACAATAGATCCAGATAAGAAGGAGTTGTCGAGGTGGCGGCTGTTGTAGTGCTCTTGCTGAGAAGTTAGGGAGGCTTGCAAGCGGGAACGGGCGACTTGGCGAGCGTGGTCGTCACGGGCAATAGCTTCACGAGCATATTCAGAATGGGAGGACCATATGTTTGAAACAATGTGTCAAGGTGCAGTTGAGGATCACGACCGTACAAGCGGTAAAACGGAGCGTAGCCGGCCGTGTCTTGACGGGAAGAGTTATACGCAAATGTAACGTATGGGAGGGCGACGTCCCTGTCACGGTGATCAGGAGAGACATACATGGCGAGCATGTCAGTAATAGTGTGATTGAGCCGCTCAGCGAGGCCATTACTTTTTGGGTGGTAAGCGGTCGTCAACTTGTTTTTAGTTCAGCATGCGCGAAGAATGTCGTCAACAACTGCCGAAAGAAAGGTGCGGTCACGGTCAGTTAGCAGTTGGCGGGGAACTCCATGATGAATGAGATCGCGAAGAAGAAAGACGGCCATATAAGCGGCAGTACTCGTGGGGATGGCGCGCATTATAGCGTACCGGGTGGCATAATCCGTGACTACTGCAACCCATCTGTTGCCAGAAGTGGACTCGGGAAACGTGCCGAGAAGTTCCAAAACGACACGGCAAAACGGTTCCGGAGGGGTGTCGATGGGCTGAATAAAGCCAACGGGAGCAGATGCACCCTTCTTGCGACGCTGACACTCATCGCAAGCACCAACGTAACGGCGCACTGAGCGGTAGAAGCCAGGTCAGATGAACAGACGACGGAAGCGGTCGTACTTGCGAGTAGCGCCTAGATGCCGGCAGTTGGTAGATTGTGGAGTTCGTGGAGAGCCACTGTTCGTAAAAGTTTGGGAACGACTAGGAGATGGTGAAAACCAGTGGGTTGAAGATTCCGGTGGTATAAATTGCCGTAGATGAGAGCAAAGCGGTTCAGTGAAGAACGTTAGGCGATTAATGACAGAGAGAAGCGCGGCATCCCGGCGCTGTTATTCGCCAATAGTTGTAAATGGTGATAGAGAGAACAGGTCACTGGCACACGCACTCGCGGGAGTATCAGTCTGGGCAACAGGGTAACGAGAGAAGCAGTCGGCATCTTTGTTGTTCAACCGGCCGAACTTGTAGATCAAAGTGTAGTCATACTCTTGGAGTCGTAGCGCCCAACGCCCGAGGTGACCAATAGGAACTTTCAGAGAAAAAGCCAGTACAGTGCATGATGATCTGTGACAACTGTGAATGGTACGCCATATAAGTAGTGCCGAAATTTTCCAACAGCCCAGACGAGGGCCAACCACTCTCGTTCGGTAATGGAGTAGTTCTCTGAAGGGGATAGGAGATGGCCGCGTAGGCAATTACACGATGAGCGCCGGATTGTCGATGGGGAATGTTGGCCCCGATGTCATGGCCACTGGTATCAATACGGACTTGTGTAGAAGTTGACACATCAAAATGTGCAAAGACCGGTGTGGTGGTAAGCTTTCTTATAAGTTGGGCAAGGGCTTGGTCTTGGGACGACTCCACGAAAGAACTTACATACATTTTAAGATCTGTGAGCGGCTGAGCAATGTCGCGAAAATTTTATGAACTTGCGAAAGTAGGAAAGAAGACCCAAAATTTTCGGACGTCATTGCTCGAACAGGACACCGGGAAGTCCTTTTCTGCTCGGATCTTGTCTGGATCGGGACGAACCTCCGTAGCATCGACGACATGACATAGTACATTGAGCTGACGACGAGCGAACGGCATTTTAGAGAGTTTATCTGTAGTCCGGCATGTCAGTGATATAACTCTAGAGAGGTGTGTCATGTGGGATGAAAACACAATTACATCGTCTAAATTGCACAGACAAGTGGACCATTTCAATCTTTTAAGCGAAGAGTCCATCATGCGCTCAACAGTGGCTGGCGCGTTACATAAGCCTAAAGGCATAACCTTAAACCAATAGACACGCAGTCTTCTCTCGATCCTGGTCGACCTCAGTAATTTGCCAATAGCCAGATCGTAGGTCTATGGACGAGAAGAATTTGGCTCCGTAGAGGCATTTCAAGGGATCGGTGATTTATGAAGCTGGTAGACATCTTTCTTAGCGATCTTTTTTAGATGTCGGTAATCCACACAAAAGCGCTACGAGCCATCTTTCTTCTTAACCAGGACGACGGGCGAAGTCAGGGACTATGAGAGGGCTTAATAGTGTTCTTCTCCAGCATTTTAGGGCGAAAGCTTTTAATGCTTCTTCATTGTCGACAGAGATGTCACGCTTTCGAGAGCGAGAGTTAAAAATAAATTATTAAACCTAGTCTCCAACGGGAATAGAACCTCCATCCCTTAAATCACTAGCTGAGCGCTTTACCACTGCGCCACGGGCTGGATTTTATTTTGCTTATAGTGAAACGCTTTTCATAATTACCCTTATGTGCCATGAGGACAATAGAGGGCTTAATAGCTGAAATTGATCAAAGGCAGTGACACAGTGTTCCCCTTGATTGTAGCGACGGTATGGGGCAGTGCTACGTTGCGGCTCAGCAAGATATCAGAATTAGGCGCAACTAATTAGTCATCATCGGGCACAGATGAGGTAGGGCGCAAGGTCACGAATGAGACGGCTAGTGAGGGCAGAGAAACTTGGTCAGACGAATACAGTCGGGGAGAAGAATGCAGGGGTTCAGGACCGATGATTGAGAGATCTAGGTGCGGGATGCCTTGAGAGCGGTCGATCAGAGAAGAGTGTTCTGATAGGAAATCGAGGCCTAGGATGAGGTCATGGGCACAAGGGTTCGAACAGTGAACTACACCGGATAGCCATGGCCAGCAAACCTAATCGAGTAGTGCAGAGTCTGTCAACATCAACCATTCCACCATCCGCGATACACACCTGAGGCCGAGCAGGCGTGAGAACTTTACGTAACCGGCGACGAAGGTTTGCACTCATGACAGAGATATGCGCTCCAGTGTATACAAGTGCATGCACGGAGACACCATCAGCACAAATGTCTAGTGGGTTCAAGCCCGAGGTCTGTAGAGGATTTGTGGGTCTGGTCGTGGATACAGCGTCACCTCCGGGAGCTGCACCAGCTAGCTTCCCCAATCAGATCTGCCGTATATATGAGGCTGCAGCCTAGGATTCAGGGGGCTGCGGGGACCAAAAACTACAGGCTCGTGGAGATGGAGAGCGGGAAGAACGATGTAATCTGGAGCTTTCGAAATCGTTGAGCGATTCAGATTGGTCAGGCTGTTGCCGGGGCGGATAACGACGTGGAATATCTGGACGGTAGTCATAGAAAAACTCCATGCGAAAAGTCGGAGACCATCTATTGCGGCAAAGCCGGGAAATGTGGCCGACACAACAACAGTTTAAACATATGGGCCAGTCACCATGCGTCCGCCATTCTTCTGGATTTTGATAGCGAAGAAAGTGCGAGGCTCGGGGACGGAAAACATTCATGCTTGGTGGCCGGACACGGGGGTCTCTAATGGATAGCCAGCAGGCGAGAGGTCCAGGTTGGCAAGTTCCTCCGGCACGATCGCCTGAGTAAGGGTTACATCAGACAAGGGGTAGCCGGGGACGTTGGCTTGAGGTGGTGCCGGTGCACAGACATCCATTTCGCAAGCGAACGATCCGGGTGATGGTGTCGGTGATGTTAAGAGGCGAAGGGGAAGGTGCCCTAGTTGGTGGCTGCTGCATAACACACGAAGATGTGGCGGCCGTGTTCGGAAGTCATTGAAACTACGGAAAAATGCGCCGGCTCTTTACTTCCTCCAAGATACGGCACGCCTTGATAAGAACATTCACGGTATCACAGCCTTTGTAGAAGAGCAAAAGGAAAGGAATCCCTTTTAGAATGTGGCTCACTTTGGGAAATTTCGACATGGCGGTGTCAACCTGGTGACGTAAGACGAGCGCATCTTGAATGTAGGTGACGTAGCTTTCACTGTAGGACTGCGCACGCGACTCAAGGCGTGTTTTGGCGGCAAATTTCAAAGCATCTGGTGGTCTGGAGAGAGCGCAAAGCTTTTCTTTGAAGATGTCGCAGCTCGTTAATTCATCCTACCATTGCCTCAATGTGCAAGACAAATATAAAATGAAGTTTCCCAGCAATACGGTAGGGTCCCACCTGTTATGGTTGATGACCCGTTCGAACATCTAGATCTATTTGTCGACATTTTCACTTAAGGCACCGGAAAATATGTCGGAGTCACGAGGATGAGCCTTGACCTTGAATGTAGTGGCTGTGGGACTTCGCTATTCGTCGGGTTGAGTCATTGTAGCCGTTCCCGTTTAGCGACTGCTGCGAAGCTCCATGGTGTAATAGGCCAGGACGTGGGGAATGAGAAAGTCCGCACCTTCATCAAGATGTTATGTGGCAGGAGCGTACACACCACGTAAAACACTGGTACACTCACACCGAACGCGACACAAGCACAGGGCGCACCGTACGTCAAAACAGAGAACGCTGCCAACGATTGGGGCCCCGAGCACACGCTGTACGCATAACCACTACGTCTGCCTTATCTTTGACTAAACAAACTTTGACTAAACGACCTCTTGGGGCCGCTTATTTCATTCATGTATTGTTTTAGGAATAATTACATTTTTAGTAAGTTCGTTCTGCTTTATTTTCTTTTAAGTTGTGTGTTACATCGATTGCAAAAAATATCCTTCTGTAGACAAAGGCATTTGTACAAAAGCGATGTTAATGAAATTCAGCATAGAGACAGCACAATATGCAGAAACTGCCCTAGTAAAATGCACTGGACCGAACTTATAGCCAGAGTTGACTGCTGATTTCCTAATCTGATACGCCATGTCGGGAAACGAACCGCTGTGTATTACTCCGTTGGCTAACGCATGGTCGGGACAAAGGCTGCCGAGCCGTTTCACGCAAGGTGAGCTTGAGGAACACAAAATCAAAGCTCTCCATGTTGTCTGTGGTGACGCAAGTAAAATCCCAGACGTAATCGGTTTATTTTCGCGGCCGAAACAGTCGTGTGTCAGAATGCATTTGACGGTTATTGTAAGAGCAGCAGTTATTTCCTTTTACTTTCCCAGAATTCTGCGGTGCACCTTTTAGTGGACTACGTATTGCAAATTGCCTAGGGTTGTTCATGGGCACTTGCTAATAAATGAAAATAACAATTGTGTAAATGAATAAATAAATAATGATATGATCGATTTGTGCACTTCAGGCAATTGCGAATCAGGTGCTTTACCGGTGTGTGGCGTCTGTTTTTCATGGTTCAATGCGATTGCACTGCGTTCTATATAATATTGTTATGTTATTTGAGTGGTTGCTTAAAAATATTCTGTGTGTTGTGTCTGTTTGCTAGCACAGGGAAAAATAATTACAAACACGACATAATGTTCATTAGAGCGTATGACTGGCTGCTTACACTTTGGCTATAGGTGCGGCAACGGCTGCTCTTTCATTGACCAGAACGTAATTGCGCGATACTTCTACGCAAATCCACTAGACTACAGCGGGAACTTTTTAATTGCAAAAGAAGTGCCCGATTGTATATTGCATGCCCGCTATAATCCAGGAATTCTCCACCCCCAAAAATGTTAGCTCTCTCCTCAAAGTCACGAAACAATATTTCGTCAATTACACTGCTACGGGCTCGCGAGAACGTTTCCCTAATTCCCCTTTTTCTATCTAAGGACACCGGAGCTCCGAGTGAGAAGAGAAGAGCGGCAGTAGATAACAAAAATGATAAAAGAGAAAGAAGAAAGGAGAAAGCGTGAAAGAAAAGGAAATTAAGTAAAAATGGAGCAGGTAAAGAAACCTGAAATGAAAAAAAAAAAAGAACAAGGAAGCAAAAGAATGTAAGAAACATAGAGTTACAGTCTACAGAATTAGCAAAAATGTGCTCCCCAACACATGTTCTGGCGGCAAACAGATACGTTTCAAAATATGCGCATGCAAAATTTAAAGCAGATAACCAAATAAATGACTTAATCTCGGCACACAGACTCATAGCTTCACCTAGGAAGGTTGACCTGAAACAGCAGAGCAATCTGGGGCACTTCCCCTCTAGGCCTCAGGTCATCCTCATAAATAAAGGTTTTGGAATCAAATGCTCTCGCTTGGGATCAGCACATGAGGTGCAAAATGCATTATAAATTAAGTCATAAATAAAGGAAAACACAGTAACATAATCGTCACCAATAAGATAAATGCTTTTGTACTGCCGCAACTAAACTAACTTAAGAGCACCCTTGGAATTGGACTTTTTTTTTAGAATAGGGATTACTCCGTGCACAACTTCAGATTTCATGTCACTCGGCAAGAGTAAGTTGGAAAGAAAGCGCTTTCAGCCTTTCATCATCATCATCATCATCAGCCTGATTATATCCACTACAGGGCGAAGGCCTCTCCCATATTTCTCCACTTAACTCGGCTCTGTGCTAGCTGCATCCACTTGACCCCTGCGAACTCCTTAATCTCATCCACCCACCTAACTTTCTGCCGCCCTCTGCTACGCTTTCCTTCACTTGCAATCCAGTTTGTTACCCTCAGCGACCATCGGTTATCCTCTCTTCGCACTACATGTCCTGCCCATGTCCATTTCTTCTTCTTAATTTCCACTAGAATGTCGGTAACTTTGCACGCTTTCTATCTCCTAATGTTACCCCTACCATTTTTCGTTCCATAGCCCTCTGGGTTGTCCTCAACTTAAGTAGAACTCTCTTGGTTAGCTTCCACGTTTCAGCCCCATAGGTGAGTACAGGCAAGATGCAACTGTTGTATACATTCCTCTTGAGCGATACCGGTAAGCTGCTAGTCATAATCTGCGAGTGCTTGCTAAATTCGCTCCATCCCAATCTTATTCTTCTTGTTATTTCCTTTTCATGGTCCGGATCAGATAACTACAGATTTGCTGAAGGACGGGGGGGGATATCGTGCTAGAAAAACTGGCCACCCTGTATACGCAGTGCCTGGTGTCATCGACGGTACCGGAACCATGGAAGAATGCAAACATCATCCTCATTCGTACGAAAGGGGACTCTAAGGACCTTGAAAATTACAGACCAATCAGCTTACTGTCTGTTACGTATAAGGTATTTACTAAGGTAATCGCTAATAGAATCAGGACAACCTTAGACTGCAATCAAGCAAAGGATCAAGCAGGGTTTCGGAAACGGTACTCTACTATCAATCATATCCATACCATCAATCATGTGATAGAAAAATACTCGGAATATAACCAGCCCTTATACATAGCATTCATTGACTACGAAAAAGCATTTGACTCAGTTGAAACCTCGGCGGTGATGCAGGCATTGCGAAATCAGGGGGTAGACGAGCCGTACGTGAAAGTGCTGGAAGATATATATAGTGGCTGCACAGCAACCATAGTTCTGCATAAAGAAAGTAACAAAATTCCCATAAAGAAAGGTGTTAGGCAAGGAGACACAATCTCCCCAGTACTATTCACAGCTTGTTTAGAGGAAGTATTCAGAGACTTGGAATGGGAGCAGTTAGGGATAAGGGTAGATGGAGAATACCTCATTAATCTGCGATTTGCTGATGACATTGCCTTGCTAAGCAACTCGGGGGATGAGCTGCAAATAATGATTGATGACCTAGACAGGAAAAATAGAAAGGTGGGCTTGAAAATCAATATGCAAAAGACTAAGGTAATGTTCAACAGCCTCGGGAAGGAACAGCAGTTTACATTAGATAGCGAAATACTGGAAGTAGTAGGCGAATATGTCTACTTAGGACAGGTAGTTCAGCCTTTACATTACACATTTAAACACGTTGTTGTCGTTGTTGTGGCTGTAGGAAGAAAGAAAAGAAAATACACGCGCCTGCTACTGGCTCTGTAGCTGAGCCACATCCGCTGCCTCATGCGGACAGAAGAGAAAATAGAGAAGAAAGGAACAAGAAGAGGGAGAGAAAGACGCGCGCCGCAACCACAGCCGTTGTCCACCACCGAAGCAGTGGCGGGTGCAGCGACGGCCCACAACGGATAAAATTCGGTCGCTGGCTAGCCCCCGCCGGGCGTTGACCTACCGTCCCAGCCCCGTAGGGGAACGGCCAGCCTTACTTTATACACGCAGTTGTCACAAATGCTCGCTATTCAACCTGCATCTCAGAAGCTTGTTTGACGTCTGGCATTTCCGCATGACATGTCATTTTACCACGGCGACATAGACAACGCCGTACATTTCTTTAGCTTATCGCGTTAAAAGACAACAAGAATGATGTCAAAAGAATCGCTTAGATCTACTATTTTCGTTTATCGCAAGAGTACAGAAAAATAATATCTGCAGCTGTTGTTTGGGTTTTCTAGTACACTTAATTAATCATGACTCCAACACAATAGGCTTTTCAACGATAAATCAACCCATGCAGCCTTACTTTAGTTAAAGTAACTGATATCGCACAGTTGGAAGTAAAAATACGATTTCTGTACACTGTTAGACTGATCGAAAGTGTTCGACCTTAACCGCGAAATCCAACATCAACAGTGTGTAGGATGTGGCTTGCGTGGTTAAGTTACTTATCTTATTTATAAAATCATCATCCGCGTAAGCCAAACTACACCCTTTGCAGGGCGAAGGCCTCTCCCATCTTTCTCCACTTAACCCGGTCCTATGCTGGCTGCGCACACTTGATCTCTGCAAACTTTCTGATCTCCACCGCCCACTTAACTTTCTGCCGCTGTCTGCTATTGCTTTTCTTTCTTTGGAATTCGATTTGTAGCCATTAGCGACCATCGTTTGTCCTCTCTTCGCAATATAGGCCCTGCCTATGCTCATTTCTTCTTGAATTCCACTAGAGTGTTATTAACCCCAGTTGTTTATCATCTGCTGTATGCACGACCGTTGAACGCTATGCCTGGTTTCAAACCACCTTCATCTGAGCATACGCGGCCGAACTGGTCGAAATGCACACTTTTCCGCCGTTTGCTGGCGCATTGCGCTAAGACCACCAGCTTTGGCCATCAGAAGCACTGTCTGCGCTACGGACTGCGAAAGAAAAAAATTTAGAAGACACTTGGGACCACTAAAGTGCAAATAGGCGAAAGCCATTATAGCATGGTGGATAGTAGCCTTCCACTACGGCACCTCTATCTCCCTGTCTTCTTTCACTCCCACCTTCCTCCAGTCCTTTACGGCGTGGCACAGGTGTCCGGGGAGAATTGTGACGGATACTGCGCATTTTCTATCCTGCAAATCAATTTCAAACGCTCCTAGACATCTGCGTCTGCTTCTGTTTGCTGTGTGGTGCGGTGTTAAAGGAAACGGCAAATGGAAGGCGCCGCACGGACGCCTGGATCGGACGGCCGGCAAGGTCAGCTCTGTACATTTATGGATGGATGTAAAAAACTTTATTTCCTACAGATTCGATGAACACGCTGCTATGGTGCAGTGGTAAGACGCCCGACTGAAGATACCTAAAGATACTACGAGAATCGCTTTACTGAGGGCGTTCTGGAAAAGGAACATTAAATATGTATCAGAGCTGCATTCGTAACTAGAATAGAGCATTAAACTTTTTTTATTCTTTCAGTTCAGCAAGCACAGTTATACCAAAGTATGAAGATTGGGAACACTGAAAGTGTGCACAGCTTTCAAATTTTCAGCATACGCCTTTGATATCGTGTTGAGTTGGCTTTCCCCCAGCGCGTGTTTATAAAATGGCTTTCTTTGTGCTATTTATGTCTTATATGGAATAAAAAGTATGTTTATTTCTTGATCAAAAATAGCGGATTTAGCGATGGTGCTGTGCTCAGTTTTTCCAACTTTGCTGAAAAGCCAACTCAGATTCGTACTGTGTACTTCTGATGTCTTGAGATTTAGAACATAATTGATTTCTGCATATCCGCATGTTTCACTAGAACAGAAACTACTAACCCCTGGTTGTGGGATCAAGGGCCGTATAGGTAAGAGTCTCATGGCTTAGTCACCTGGTGCCTTAAAGGGACACTAAAGAGAGAAAGGAAGTGGGTTTGCATCGATAGAATGCCAGTTCCTGATTACAAAAAGACCACTCTTACTGAAAACAGAGCTGTTATAAGGTAGTAAAGAAGAATAACAGAAATACAGGTATCGCCACCACAGCCAAACGGCCGAGGCTCGCAACTACAAATCACGTGACGCGCTAGGGATCCCGGAGGCTGACAAATGCGAATTACGTCGCATGTTTGAATGCGGTAGTACGTTTTTTCTCAAACATGATAACACGCTTTTATCATACGTAAACGACGGCGAAAAGGCAACGTAAACGTTGCAAGGCAAATACAAAAATATACTTGGTGACGCCACAGGCGGCCACTTCAGTTTTGGTTATGTTTCGGCTCAGGCATTTCGTGCGCACTCGGATAGTTTGTTTGAACCTGCAGCGCCTGAATTACGAGCTTGGAGCAGCAGATGCGCCTTGATGGTTCCCATTTGAGCATTCGGAGGCACGAGCGAGCGAAATCCGCTACCGCCGACACAGTCCTTCGTTCACACTTCTGCGCCAACATATCGCCGCCGTTGCCGCTTCGACTGCGACCTGACCGCTTGACTGCAGCTACGTACGCCACGAAAAGCATACATATGCTAAGTACCGAAGGAAAAACGCATTATCATTCAATTGTTCACTAAATCATGACACATCTGACCAACATATACTGCGTCAACAAGACCTTCAACGTGCTATTTGCAGGCGTCGTAAACAAAAGGGGCATACGTGCCGCTCATACCATGGAGAGCGTCGATATATTGCGCTCGTCGCCCGGCGAAAAAAAGGGCCTCGGGTAAAAAGTAAAAACTAAAAATAACGAAGCACCAGAAATACATTACAAAAGGTTAAAAAAATCGATTTGTAAAAAAAAAAAATGCCAGACGCGGTAAGACTCGAACTCGCTACTGAAAAAAGGGCCTCGGGTAAAAAGTAAAAACTAAAAATAACGAAGCACCAGAAATACATTACAAAAGGTTAAAAAAATCGATTTGTAAAAAAAAAAAATGCCAGACGCGGTAAGACTCGAACTCGCTACTGCTTGCTCCGAAACGTACGACGCTAACCGCTCGGCTACGCCGCGCCACAAGAACCTTGAAAATATTTTTAGTTTTTATGTCATGGCCCCATTTACAATAAAGTGTTTCTGCTGCCGGTCTAAAAATTACAACTTCTTGATCATCGGCGCATGCTGCCTGCTCTCACGTCTTGCAACTAATGTTCTGTATGCCTATGCGCACTATATTGTGCACTGGATCCATTTTAACATGTGGAATTTCACAGCGCTGGCAAATGTAGTGGCGCCGGCACTTCGGTCATGTTCTGCTACCGTGGACGTAATTTTCGCTGAACACGGAGCTGTAGCACAAACCTTGAAGGAAAAAAGTGCGACGAAGCTTCAAAACTGACAAGCGCAGCAGCGAGGACACTATTTTGCTGGTAACTAAATCTTGATTTGTATGTAAACATGTCAGGAAGCGTTGCGATGACCGAGGGCTCGGTTTGTTTATACACGGTGCAAGAGGGAGCGCAAAAGCTTGAGAAACATGTAAAGTATTGTGCATTACAAGCGCTCTATGCTTTTTTTTCTTCCTTTATGGGCCCATCGCTCGGTAAATTACTCTCTTCATCGTTTTATTTATTTCGGCTGAGGCCGTCATTGCGAGTACGCTGTTACCAAGTTGGCCCTTGAGGGATGCGACGCCGTTGGCCGCGCCGGCTCGCTAGCTATCACGGAGTCTCCGCTTACGTCATAGTGTGCGTCACTCAACTCCAACTACGTAGTTGGAGGCCGTAGTTTGAATTCGACAGGCGGGAACAAGAAAAAGCCTCAACTTCTTATCGCAATATCTCAGCAATTATTAGATTTTTTGCTGCCGGATATGCGGCGACAGTGTCACCAAATGTAGTTTATTAGATTTTCATACCATCTTTGGCTGTCTTTAGTGTCCCTTTAATGCTGTCTCGAGATTATGAAGAAAATTAGGTGACGCTAGAGGAAACGCAATTCCGATATGAAAAAGCGAAGTGAAAACATCGTCTCCCCGATATATTTTCTATTTAATAATAATATGAACAATATAACAATAATAATAATAGGCCAACTACACCAAATGGGTACACTGTTTTGTGCAAAAATCAAAGAACAGTACCTGTCATAGTTACCTGTGGAGATCTGAATCCTGCAGTAAGGGAAGAAACACCGCATTAAACATAGGTTACCGTTTTTGCACCTAGTTCCAAATACTTCCGACTACAACTGAGAAGAAACTGTGTCACAGCGAGGACTTTTTGACCGAACGAGCTGTGTGCGCTGTCGTTTATTATAACGTCTCTCGAGTTCTTCAAAAGCGGAAGGTATCCCATGACTGTGTCTCTTTCAAACTTCTGCTTCGAACACACGAATGAGAGGAATTTCCGCGAACATGCCCTGCTTTATTCGTCGAAGCACCGCACTTACAATTTTGCATCAACTGGTCAGGCATGTGCCACAAGCGCTTCAATACAACGGCAGGAAACCTTTAGCCAACATGCGGCTTTTTACACAAAAATTAAAAAAGTTATGCTTTTCTTCGGATGAAAATCTGCAAGTTTAAGTTTTTGGGCAGAAAATATTTCATTACACCCTCATATACGCCATGAAGTGTTAGATTGTTTCCCTATTGTATTTCCCTGAAATTCCTGAGAGCGCGCACCTGAAGCAACACAAGAAAACACTCGTCTAGGGTTTCTAAACAAATCTGCGGTCAATGCCCGTCCATGCATTTACCCTACCTAGCATAATCCGACCCATCTCTTGTGCATGGTCACGTGGAATGACGCGGTGGTAGGATTTTACATTAGTTTACGTTTTGTTGACAATGTATACAGAGAGCGTGCATATAAAATTGATGCCGCTCTTCCGTTTGCGTGCAAGTGCGTCCTGGGGAGACTTACGTGGACGATTACTGTTCGTAAGTTATTGTCTTTAACTTCTTTACGTACGATGAAAAATTTTGTTCATAAACCACCTCAGTACACAAGCAGAATCAATACATAAATTGGAGGTTGTTTTACGCTAGTACCTAAAAATCAGTCTCCTGCGTTTGGGGTTGGCCTCTCGCTTTTATTTCGCCGCCGTTAATGTAGGTGTCAGCACTCTGAGGGCCGCTAAACCCGAAAGCATAGAAACATACTTGCGCACTATTAAAGCACCAGTCTGAGCAACAGATATAAAATTCTCCAACAGGCGTTGTTCCCAACGTAGCTTTCTTGGCGTAATGTATTTTACAGCATTCACATGTATCGCGCCTTTTTGTGGCCATTTGTTCACAATGCTAACTGATATAGTTTTTTGCAAGCAATGTGACAGTCAAAAATATTTTACTTCCTCCAAAGTAACGTGTTTGCCTTGTTCTATTCAATATGCAAGCATTCATGTAGACAGAGTGGCGAGTGTTCGGTGGCATCAAAAGTTTTGTTACCTAAATCGTGGTCCTTGCTGCTAACCAACGGAAACTTGCGGTTTGCGCAGATGTTTTGCATGTACACCTTTCATAAGCTACCATTGTATTCTTTGGCTTAGAACACTACAAAGATGACGATCCTCATCGCTGCTCTCCTGGCTTGTATTGTCTCGGCTGGCGTGAACTCACGTGAGTAGAGCCCGACTAGAGCTGGAGATTTTTTTTTTTTTCTGCTCTTTAACCCTTTTCTGCTACCTGCTTGTCGGCTGCTTCCGTGCTTTCCCGGTAGCATTTCGTTTGTGTACCTTTTTACTGCCTGCGTTTAGGTTTGATAGACTGTTTCAAGCTAATTACATTATAACGTGCGTTCCAAGATGAGCTGGAAATGGAAGACACGAGATTTACAATGATGAAAAAAAGAATAATAGCATGCAAACCTTAGAGATGATCAATGCGTGTGGTCCGCCTGACTCTTCCACTTTTTTTGATGGAATAGACGAAGCGCTAAAAGGATTGGTCGTCTGCTTTCCTAGCTGTAGATTCAAAAATACAAAGATCAAGAAAAAATCTCCCAGTACAATAAATTCCTGTAGATTAGCCCATTAGCTTGTTTTTTTTTTCTTTTATCCTGCGCTACTCGTTGCGGAAGTGTTACTTCATGTAGAACGCGTTTCATTCGAAATGTAAGTTGTAAAAGCTTTAAAGTTTATCTCAATTTTTCAGAGGCTCCAGTGTGTCCTGGAGTGAACTGCCAGGTTGGATCCAGGGTGGCATGCCTGCTTACAACGAACAAATGTCAATGTTTCTGCGGTGAGACGCCAGCGCTTTATTTTGAACTCCAAACTTCCGTGTTGCTGTTCAGGTAGACGATGTGGATCAAACATGGATGCGTCAAGCCATTTGGAAACACCACAAGAGAAACTAATTCAGGAATGTCTGGTGCCCTTAAGGTTTTGCCACGGCTCGAAAAGCTCAATGTTGCAGTTACACCTGCAATGACTTTGAAGCAGAACCGTTTAGCTCGAAGTAGCGGGGCTCGGCGGCGCAGAATCTGGTGTGTTTATTGCCAAATTTCTGCCATATTTCCGAGCTAAAATAATCCTGCCAGTGACTTGAATCACATAACAGATAGCGTTTTGTACCCTATTGCACTTAGTTTCATCCCTGCTATATTTGGGGGTAAGAGGTTTGTTTTGAAGAAAAAATACAGATAAAAGTGATCTAGATTTTTTTTCACAGTGACTTTCACTAATAAACATCAATAATGATGCCATGCCTGCCCACAATCAACTTTTGAATCGTAGTTGCATGATTTATCTTATGTGTATTGAAATTACGATTAAGAGTTTAGAACTTGCTGTATAAAAAGTTTTTGAAGCGACAATTTGCGTGTTCATAACTGATATGTCAGCTGTTCGCTCATAAAAGAAAAGGCTAAAATCCTATAACAACCAACTGAAGTTTACATGCCACTTTTGACGTGTCAAGAACATCATATATTTCTTTGAAACAGAATTCCTTTAGTTGAAAGCTGTGTTCCGAGAAACACAAGAAAATGATACTTTCCGATTTAAGTTACAAATGTATTAAAGAAATCCCCTTGCTATTATTCACGTTCTTTAGATGTAATCTTACTGTCAATTTTGGCATTGTTGTGCACCCTTTTGAACACGCTTCCGCAACCTGTGTTATGCTTAAAAAGTTTTTTTTTTTTTTTTGCCCAGTGTTTGAAGAACCATGCGAATATTTGCGAAAGACGTACTCCTGGCAGTGCCCATCGGAACAGATGGTGTGCTTTAGTGACCCGACTACTTGCACGTGCCGCTGTGGTAAGCGACCTTTTCTACATGCAACAAGATTATCAATTTTCTGCTTATTCTCTTATGACTTCCGACTGACCTCTTTGTTTTGCTGTGATATAACTGCTTCACGGTTTAAAATAATATTCCGCTGGGGAGAAGGGGGGCGGGGGTATTTTGTCCTGTGGAGCATTAATAAAGACGATTAGGCATAAATTCTTCAATAAATACTACATTCAACTTTCAAGAATTTACCTCTTACACATTTCCTTCTAACTGAAATTGCAGGATATAAGTTTCAATTCTAGGGGTTGTACTTACAACTTGCATTGCTCCTAAGTATGTTATCAGTCATCTTTACGCATTCTCAGTTAGATTCATTTCCCCTACAACTATTATCTTTAAGTAGCGTAAAGGATACAGGCTAGCCTGATCATTCGTTATTGACGGTATATTAAAGCAAGATAATAAATGAAATAAGTTGTATAAGGCGCTAACTTCACGGAACTCTCAAACATTTGTATAGTCGTTGTGTACAACCTGGTGCAATGTGAAGTACCCGCTGTGCGTTTTCCTTTCAAATCAAAAGATCCCCGAATGGGGCATACCGGAAGCCTGTTTCAAGAGCTGGCAGGTGTACTCCATCATGTACGCTGATAATCAAGGATGTAACAGATGTGACAAAAGCCTCGTCTTGTTCACCAGAACTTTTTGCGAATTCGTAAATTTCAGGACCAGCCAAAGAAACAGTGAAAGAGCCAGCGAAAGAACCAGTAAAAGAACCAGTGAAGGAATAAAGAAACTACAAATGAAGAGACTACTGCCAAGCTGACGTGCACATCTCTTCGTCGCTATGGTCGGCATCAAAATATATGGACTGAATGAACGTTTTGCAAACCGCAGATTTAACACATGTTCAAATTCCCACAGGCTTGCACGGCTTTTGTGCATATTTTACTACCTAGGAAAAAGCCCATTCGCTTTTTTTCAGGCAAAACAATAATTTTATACCAGAATGGAGACCAGAAGCAATACTTCTCAGCTTGTTTAAAAGTGCCTGCATGTCATTGTCTATAGCCACCATGTGAATAACGGTACATGTCATTTGCAAATGAATTCTGTATCGAATAAAAAAATATTTTGTTCGTTTGATTCCGTTGCTCTGTTTTGGTATTTGTATCTGAAGTGCTCACTTTGCCAATCACATACTTAAAGATATTTCTTCCATCTTAAACTACGTACTGGTGCGGACGAATGTAGACGGAGCACGAAATTTCCATCTAAAGTTTTTCACGCTCTGTTTAACTGAAGCTGGCAGTCGTGGCATGTGAGAAACGGTAGTTAGACGCCAGTGCCCTCTCACTTGCACAAATATTGTTTTCCTGGTGCGTTATTTTAATTTGAATTGGAAAGCGTGCTCCGTTTACTTACGTCCGCACCTGTACATACGGGGTAATGAAATCAAGTTGGTTCGAAGCACTTTTTTCTATACTTTTTTTAATTCGGCTCTAAAGTATAATGCACGCTTTGTGTCTGAGTTCAAAAAAATTGTAATTATATGTTCGGCTTCACGTTCATTTTCAGGTGGCAGGCAAGTACAATAATAAACGTAAGAATGGCGCTCAAGGATATCGCTTAACACTAGTCCTTACACCGCCGACGGGAACACATTCATTTTTTTAAGAAAGCGGCCACGTTGGAAGGCAGCTCAAAGCCGGTTTGATTCGCATGCATTGTATGAAAACTAATTTGTAAGCAGAGCAATGACTCTATTGCAACCTGACGTAAAGCTAGACTGTACCCGCACTGCCTAAAACCGCCACTGAGAAAATGCAACTGCAGTATAATATCTGCGAAATGTTTATAAACGTGTAATCAATGCGTACACCGCCTAAACGTCAATTACCCCATCCATGCGCAATACACCGCATTTTGTTTTCAAAGCTGGGAACTTTCAATAACCAAAATGTTTAGAATACAGTGTAGCGCGTTACTCTTACCAAAGTAAAGCGGGCCCGTGCACTGTTCGTGCATATGCTTAAAGGCTCCTAGCCTGGCAAATGGCATCAAAGCTGATCAGGCTTAAGGTGCTGTCGTAACGTTAACGATAACATAATATACAGTTTGCCAAAGAAGTCACATAAGTAATTACACCCTGTATCAGTACAGCGCCTAGCGCAAGTAAGCACTAGCATTGTTAGGGGACGGCTTGGTTTCTTTGCACTAGTGTTCCGGATGCCCGCTGAATAAGAGAAGGCTCTCTAACTAGAAGAGCCGGAAAGTGGAAAAGTTCGCAGTGCCCGAAATGTAGTTTTCAACAGGTATTTATTTTCTTCTTTATGAAGAATAACGTTCGGGACGCCGAACCTAATATTTGTATCGAGACTATAAATTTGGACGTTTGAGCGAAGAAAAGCATGTGGCTTCTGTAGATAGTGCAAGGAGCGGGATATGTTGAGAAGGTCACGAACACGAAACACGAATGGCAACAGTCACACACTAGGTGTGCAGGCAACCAACGGCTAGAAAAAACAATGATAGTGCGAGCCTATGACAGACAGGCACGGAAAGAACTAATATGAGTACATTAGGTAAATGCCTGGCCAAGAATCCAGGTTAAGCTTACTTCTGCAGAAAGAAATATAGATATCATGGGGTTTCTCAAAATATGCGAACTATTGTGCGCATGCATTGAAAATAAACCTTTCGCACAGTAATTAAGCCAGTAGAACGCTTTGCACTAAGTAGTTCAATAAACGTTCTCAGACTCAGTATAGAAACAAGTTAGTCTAAAAGTCTCAGCCTTACACGGAGAACGTGTTAAGTCTTACTAGCACTGAAAATGGTACGGTTTGTAGGTATAAATTGAAAATGATGAAGTTTAAAGCTTGTGCCTAATTTAGTGATGTTAATGAGAGCTGCTGAAAGAACTAGAAGGAATTAAAATGATGTGTGAGGTTAGGGCGATAGATGTTTCACGTGCATCACTAAACGGCGTACACGCCGGATGGCATTGCAGTCAGTAAAGAGAACTAGATGGGGACTTGTGACCAGTAAAGATAACTGTAGTAGCATTATGTGGCAATTTAGTCCTTAAGCTCAATTATAGGTATGAAACTATGAGTTAAAGTACTACGCTTCAACATCTAGACATGGTGACAAGACTGCCGACATCTTCTACGAAAACATGGGATTGACATTGACTAAATACTTGCGAAAAGCAAGTATATATTGCCACCTGATGTTCTCAGGTGGCACCTGAAAGAAGAGGACGTTGAAGTGGGTCCTCGCGCTTTCGGCGGAATGCTGCTTGTTGAAAAAGCCTCGCCTACGCCCGCCCTATCCGACCGCCCTCTCCGCCAGCAGCCGTACCATATCTCAACGACGGAACATGAGGCGATTCGACACAGGTTCAGGAGATGTTTTGTGATGGCGTCATACAACCGTCCAACAGCCCGTTGGGTGTCCCCAGTCGTGCTGGTAAAGAAAAAGGATGGGATCCTTCGCTTCTGTGTTGATTATCGAAACTTGAATGACATCACTAAAAAGGACGTCCACCCGCTGCCCCGTATCAACGATTCGCACGACAGGGTTCGTCGGGCCCAGTACTTCTCATCAACTGACTTGAAAAGCGGGTACTGGCAGACTGAGGTCGATGAGCGAGACCGTGAAAAAAACAGCCTTTATCAACCCAAACGAACTGTACTAGTTTAAAGTGCTGCCTTTCGGCCTATGTTCAGCGCTGGCTACTTTTCAGCGCATGGTGGACACGGTTCTCGCCAGCCTGAAATGGCAAGTTGTTTAGTTTATCTCAACGACGTTGTCGGACTCTCTGAAGCCTTTGACGAACACCTTGAGCGCCTGCGCGCAGTATTAGATGCCCTCCGGTCAGCTGACCGGACGCTGAAGCCCGAAAAGTGCCACTTTGGCTACAAAGAGTTGAAGTTTCTCGGTCATCTTGTGAGCGCCACTGGCGTGAGGCCAGACCACGACAAGACTTCTGCTGTCGGCAAATTTCCCGTTCCTGCCACCAAGAGAAATTTGAAACGCTTCCTGGGTCTTTGCGCGTACTACCACCGTTTCATCGTAGATTGTTCCAAGGTTGCCGCCCCCCTGACTCGCCTCACGCAAGATGATACACAGTTCGTGTGGGGCGCCGAGCAACAAGAGGCTTTTGCAGAGCTGCGCAGGCCACTGTAAACAGCCCCTGTTCTTGCGCACTTTCATGAAGACGCTGACACCGAAGTCCACACTGACGCCAGCAATATCGGCCTCTGCACTGTACTCGTTCAACACCAAGATGGCGTCGAAAAGGTCATCGCGTATGCCAGCCGCACGCTCTCCCCAGCTGAGACAAACTATTCCACTACTGAAAAGGAATGCCTTGCGGTCATGTGGGCAGCCACGACATTTGGACCTTAGCTCTATGGCCGCTCGTTTAACGTGGTCACCGACCACAATTCTTTCTGCTGGCTGGCTAACCTCCGCGACCAATCGGGGCGCCTAGCACGATGGAGCCTTCACCTCCAAGAATTTGAGTTCCTTATTATGTATAAATCCGGCCAGAAGCCTGAAGGTGCTGACGTGCTGTCTCGTGCGCCCGGAGGTTTAGTCAATGAGAGCACGGACGAAGAGAACAGTTTTCTTCGATTGGCGAGTGCCTGAGATGTAATGACCCCCGACAGCGAGCTGACCAGGACCTTCAACCTGTCATTGATCACCTGGAGGGTCGCACTGCTGATATTCCTTGCCGATTTGCTCGGACCCTGTCTGCTTTCTGTCTCCAGAATGGTGCTCTATTCAAGCAGAACTCCAGCAGTGTTGACCGAGCGTACCTCATCGTAGTGCCGGCCGACCTCCGTGCCGATCTCCTTTTTGCTTGCCATGACGAGCCCATCTCTGGCCATCTGGGCTTTGCGCGCACACTCGCCCGAGTTCGTCAAGCTTATTATAGGCCTAAACTTACCGACAACATTCATCTCTATGTCAAGGGCTGTCGTGAGTGCCAACGTCGAAAGGCGCCGCCTCTCAAGCCAGCGGGTTTGCTCCAACCTATTACGCTTCCACGGACGCCATTTGACCAAATCGGCATCAACCTTCTGGGCCCATTTTCGCGGTCATCGGCCGGTAACAAATAGATTATAGTCGCTACCGACTATCTCACACGGTATGCTGAAACCAAACCGTTGCAGCGTGGCGCATTATCTGAGATCGGACAGTTTATTATGCAGCAAATCGTGTTGCGCCATGGCGCGCCATCCCAAGTAATCACTGATCGAGGCATGGCGTTTAGGAAATTTATGCACGACGTATTTGAGCTGAGTCACACGAGCCATCGCAAAACCACTGCCTATCACGCACAGACGAATGGCCTCACGGAGATACTCAACAAAGCGATCGCCGACGTGATTGCAATGTGCATAGACGCGCAGCACAAAATCTGGGACGAGATTCTCCCGTACGTTACGTATGCCTACAACACTGCCATCCAAGAGACGACGCGTTTTACGCCATTTCGCCTGCTCTGTGGACGCGACGTTCAGACGATGTTGGATGCCGTGCTCTCGTGCTGCACTGATGATCATCCGCTCACGCCAGACGCCGAACAATTTGCTCGGCGCACCGGGGAAGCATGTCAAATGGCCCGCATTCACATTCAACAACAGGTGGGCAAGGATACACGTCGCTACAACCTCCGCCATCGAAACGTCACATACCAACTGGAGAGAAAGTTTGGATGTGGACACCGTTGCGCCGGTCCGGCTTGTCTGAAAAACTCTTGTCGCGTTATTTTGGACCTTACGAAGTTCTGCGCTGTGTCACTGAAGTGACATACGAACTCCTTCCGGCGGGCACTGTGCAGACCTCGCGTCGGCAACCATGCTCCGAGGTGGTGCACGTTGCCCGCATGAAGCCGTATTTTCACGCGGTAATGTGCAGTGTGATATGTGCTTTAACAGGAGCTGTTGGCGGGCTAGTTGGTGAATGTCTACTGTAGTCATGCTGAAACGCGCAACAAACACGACACAAAAGTAAGAGGGACACGTACCACGGGACGAGCGCAAACTACCAACTCTTTATTGAAGGGAAAAAGGGAACAAATTTATACTCTCGGTCACTCAACCGTTCATAGCTCAATCGCTTTCCACCCCTCCGCCATCAGAATTCATGAATGACATGGCTCAGCACGTATGACTAAACACCTTAGAAACAAGGTTAACTAAAAATAACTGATAAGAACCTTAGGAAACGCAGTCAGTCAATCGTAGCAAGGCAGAGTCAAGTACTCGAAGTAAAAGCAGTCAAAGGAAACAGAGTCAGGTATGTGAAGCAAAGGCAGTCAATCGCTCGTAGCAAAAGCAGAGTCATGTATGCGAAGCTAAAGAAGTAAAAAACAAACAAACAAACACTTGACAACAACACTTAACTCTTCTTCCGCAGATTAATTGCAATCATGCCCAGTGAATGAGAAACGCTATTCAGAACGGTGGCAGGAAAAGTGAACATACTAAAGACAAAATTATTACTGAACAGTCTAGCAAAAAACAACTGTTTAAAATAGCAGCGAGGCATTTCAATAGTAGAATTCATCTACTAGTATTAAACTGTTATTGCAGATTTGTACGAAGAGAGTGACGTAACTAGTTCAATATAGAAAAGGTGGAATGCTTTTGGTAATTACTCTAGGATTACGAAACCAAATTTTCTAGTACCCCTAAAAGAAAAGTGTATAGCTGTTCAATACTGGCAATCTGCTTTAGGGCCTAACTTAAATGAAGATAACGTTAGAAAATACTGACCCGAACATCATAGGTATAACTTTAAAAAACAGGAAGCAAGCGGAGTGAATCACAGAACAAGCTCTAGTTCAGTTCTGTTCAGTCGTTCAGTCGTGTCCGACTCTTCGTGACCCTATGGACCATGTCACGCCACGATTTCCGGTCTCTCACTATCTTCCGAACATCACATAACTTCATTTGCAGTGCCTCGAGGATGCCATCTAATCATCGCGTTCGCTGCTACCCCTTCTCCGGCGACCCTCAACCTTTCCCAACATCAAATCTTTCTCCAGCGACTCCTCTCTTCTCATCAGATGACCAAAGTAACTGAGCTTTAACTTTTGAATTTGACCCTCCAATGAGCAGCCAGGGTTTATGGTCGACAATATCAACTGATTTGATCTGGCAGTCCAAGGAACTCTCAAGAGTCTTCGCCAGCACCACAATTCAAACGCGTTAATTCTTCGGCTGTCAGCCTTTTTCACAGTGCAACTCTCGCATCCATACATCACAACTGGAAAGACCATACCACGAGTTATACGGATCTTGGTTGGCAGACTAATGTCTCTGCTCTTTACTAGGCAGTCAAGGCTAACCATTGCTCTCTTTCCCAGAAGCAGGCGTCTCCTAATTTCATGGCTGCAGTCTCTTTCCGAGGTAATCTTGGAGCCCAAGAAGAGAAAATCTGCCACAGCTTCCACTTCTTGTCCATTGATGCTCCAGGACTTGATAGGGCAAGACGCCATGATCTTTGTCTTTTAATGTTGAGTTTAAGCCCAAACTTCTCACTCTCTTCTTGTACGTGCATCAGAAGTCTCTTGAGTTCCACTTCACTTTCTGCCATTAAAGTGGTATCATCCGCATATCTAAGGTTGTTGATACGTTTTCCAGCAATCTTCACTCCAGCTGAAGACTCGTCCAGACCGGCCTTCCTGATGATGCACTCAGCATATAGGTTAAATAGGCAGGGCGCCAGTTTGCAGCCTTGCCTCACTCCTTTCGCAATCGGAAACCAATCAGTAAGACCATGCCCAATTCTGACTGTGGCCTCTTGTCCTTCATACAGGTTCCTGAGGAGACAGATGAGGTGAATTGGAATTCCCATCTCTTGGAGAGCTTCCCACAATCTGCTGTGATCTACGCAGTCAAACGCTTTCGCATAATCAATAAAGCAGAAGTAGATGGGTTTCTGGAACTCTCTTGCTTTTTCCATGATCCAGCGAAGGTGGCAATTTGGTCTCTAGTTCCTCTGCCCTTGCGAAACCCAGCTT
>JAJIZL010018431.1:1371949-1430237 GCA_023969395.1 Amblyomma maculatum
AGACAGGTATTTGTGATACTTATGCTTTATATAAAATTAAATAAATTGTTTACTTCATGATGAAGAAGAGTGGATTTAGCGATAGTGCTGTGTTCATTGACTCACTTTCGCCAACTCTGCTGAAAAGTCTATTTCTGATGTCCTGATTTTTCGGACATACTTGATTTGTGCATTTCTGTATGTTGTCCAGGAATAGAAACTACTATTCACAGGTTGCGTGATCAAGGTTCTATAATTATAGGCTCACAGCTTAGTCGCCTGGTGTCCTAATGCTGTCGTGAAAATAAGGGAAAAATTAGATTGACACTCTACCTTCGAATTCAGAGGAAACGCACTTGCGGTACAAAAAGGCGGTGTGAAAACGTCGTCTCCCCAATTTTTTAAATTTACTAATAATATTAGCCATTAAATATAGCTATGCTTCCGGGTAAAGGAAGGCACATAATTGTTTTTCTCTTTTAGGTGGCCAACTGCGCATAATAGGTACACTGCTTTGTACGAAATTTAAAGAGCAGTATCTGTCACGGTTTCTTGCGGACACCTCAATCGCGGCTTAAGAGAAGAAGCACCTCCTTAACGACAGGCCTCCGCTTTTGCTCCGTGTTTCGAACACTTTCAACAACAACTGAGCAGTAGCTGCAGCACAGCGACGACATTTGAGCGAAAAAGCTGTGTGCACAGTCACGTATTATAATTTATATTGAGACCCTCTGAAACGGAAGGTATCCGACGACTGTTCCTGCCTGCTTTAAATTCTGCTCGAAAGGACGAATCAGCTGAAATTTTGCGAACATTTCCTGCTTTATTCCTGAATGCATTGCACTTCCAATTTTGCATCAATTGGTGAGGCATGGGCCACAAGCGCTTTATTACCACGGTAGGAAACCTTTAGCCGATATGCGACTCTTTATACAGAAAGTAAAACATTATGCTTTTCTTCGGCGGGAAATCCGCAAGTTTAAGTTTTTGGACAAAAGATATTTCACTACATCCTCATATACGCTATGACGTCCAAGAATGTTTTCACATTGCATTTTTCTGAAATTGTTCAAAGCGTGCACCAGAAGCAATAGAAGAAAACACTCGTCTAGGGTTTCTAAACAAATCTGCTGTCCATGCATTCACCTTACCTAGCGTAATCCGACCTACCTATTGTGCCAGGTCACGTGGAATCACGCGGTGGTAAGAGTATAAATTAGTTTACTTTTCGTTGATGATGTATACAGAGAGCATGCATATAACATCGATGCCGCTCTTCCGTTTGCGTGCAAGTGTGCTCTGGGAAGACCTGCTTGGACGATTACTGTTCGTAAGCGATTGTTTTTAACTTCCTTCCATGCGATAAAAATTTCTGTTCATAAAACACCTTGTCACCTTACTATACAAGCAGAACCAGTAGATGTTTGAATAAACTGATTTGATTTGATTTGATTTGATAACTGTGTAGTATTTAAATAAAAAACGAAATCCCCTTTGTTAGTGGTTGGCCCCCAGTTTCATTTATCTTAGCTTCCCCTAGACGTCAGCGCTCTGATGCCGCTAAACCCTCCAGCATAGAAACGTACTTGCTGACTATTAAAGCACCAGCCTCTGGAACAGATATAAAATTCACCAACAGGCGTTGTATCCAACTTAGCTTTCTTGGCGTAAAGTATTTTAGAGCATTCACACGCATCGACCTTTTTGTGCTCATTTATACATCATGCAAACTGATATAGGTATTTGAAAGAAAGGTGAGAGTCTAAAATGTCTCACTGCCTCCAAAGTAACGTGCTTGCCATGTTCTATTGAATACGCAAACATTGATGTAAACAGGGTGGCGAGTGTTCGGGGGCACTAAACGTTTTGGTACCTATACCGCCGTCTTTGCAACAAATCAGTAGAAACTTGCGACTTGTGCAGATGTACTGCATGTACACCTTTTAAAAGCTACCATTGTATTCTTTGCCTTAGATCACAAGGATGAAACTCCTCATCGCCGCTACCTTGGCGTGTATTTTCTTGGCTGGCGTGAACTCACGTGAGTAGAACCTGCCTCGAGATGCAGATGTATTTCTATTCTTCGCTTTTTAGCACTTTTGGAGGAAGTAAGAAAAATGCACCCTTTCCTGTTATATGTTTGTCGGCTGGTTGCGTGCTTTCTCGGTACCATTTGGTTTGCGTACGTTTTTACAACCTGCGTTTAGGTTTGGTAGCCTGTTGTGGGATAATTACATAATAATATGCGTCAGGAGGTTAGCTTATTGTGAGTAAGGCGGAACAAAAGTAACAATGACAGGAAAAAGCTAAGAGCACGTAAAAGCGTTGATGAGATAAACGCAGGTGGTCCGTGTATAACATTGTCTTCACTTGATCGGATAGACGAAGCGCTAATGGGAATGGCCGTCTGCTTTCCTAGTGCTGTATTTGAAACTGAAGGTCAAGATAGAATTGTCCCAGTAGAATAAATTTCAATAGCTTCAGCTGACTTCATTTTTTGATAGCGCGGTGTCTCGGGAGCTACTTTATTGCACAACGCGTATAACTCGAAATATGTGAATCGGCATAAAACAACGAACCCCGCAACAATTCCCTAAAATTTTCAGAGCTCGGCCCAGTATGCAATCAAGTGGATTGCCAGGATGGATCCAATGTGGCATGCCTGATTGCTTCGAACAAATGTCGATGCTTCTGCGGTGAGACGCCGATGTTTGACTTTCACTTACTAAAGTCTGTGTTGCTGATCTCGTAGATGATGTGGATTAGGCGTGGATTCGAAAACCTATTGTAAAACACCAAACACCACAGAAGAAATCAATTGAAGAGTGCCGGGTGCGCGTAAGGTATTGCCATGACCCCAGTGTTCCAGTTATTACCGTGATGAAATTGGAGCAGATCCGTTTAGACGCCAAGTGCTTCTATCAAAATACACAGGCGAGAAGCTGGTCTCGGCCACGCAGAATCTGCTGTGTTCATTGCAAAATATGTGCCCTATTTCCAAGCCAAAATGATCCCGCCAGTCACTTGAATCACGTAGCAAATCGGTTTATGTACTCTGTTGTACTTATTCTTGTTCCTGAAATATTTTAGGGGGGCAAGCCTTTTGCTTCGAAGATAAATGGAGATAAATGTGGTCCAGATATTTTTCCTGAGTAACTTTCACTGATAAACATCAATCCTGATGACATGCGTGTCCCAGTCAACATACGCAGATAGTTAGTACTGAAACGCCGCTCAATGTACAGACATCGGCAACCCTCTAAACCCTAGCAAGGTCCTCTCAATGCAAAAGCACGCATCGACGGCCTGAAATTCTTAGGTTCTGGCACTGCAACGGCCTTGGGCTGTCCTAGCGCAGAATGAAAATTAAGATGGCAACTGACTGTATAGAACTAAACCCCCATTTGCGTAACATATAGCCGCCGCCTTATTTAAATCAGATATCTTTAAATTATGATCAAGATTTTAGAACTTACTTCTGCGAAATGTTTATGAAGCGACAGTTCGTGGGTTCATTACTGCTAAGTCATATGTTATTTCATGAACGAAAATACCAAATTGATATAAGAATCAATCGAAGTTTACGTGCTGCTTTTGACGCATCGAAAACATGATATATTCCTTTCAAACAGAATACCATTAGTTGAAATGTTGTTTAAGGAACACAAGAGAATGATACTTTTAGGTTCCAAATATAATCAACAATTACTTTTGTTATTATCCACGTTTTTTAGGTGTAAACATAATGCCCATTTTTCTATTGTTCTAAGCTCTTTTTATCAAGTTTCCATAACCTGTGTTATAATAAAGGTGTTTTTTCCCAGTGTCTGAAGAACCATGCGAATATGTGCGCCGGACGTTCTCGTGGCAGTGCCCATCGGAACGAATGCCGTGCTTGAGTGACGCGACTACTTGCAAGTGCTGGTGCGGTAAGCGACCTTTTCTACATGCAACAAGGTTATAAGCTTTCTGCTTACTCTTCCATGTCTCGCTACTGATCTTTTCTTCCCTGAACCAAGACTATGATATAATTGCTTCGCATTTTAATATAACATTCTCTTGTGGTGTAATTTCAACCCTGAAGCGCATTATTGAAGACGACTAGGCATAAAAGTGCAAATAAGCACTACATTCAACTTGCAAGGATTGTAACTGAAACTGCAGAGTGAACGTTTCATTTCTGGGTATTTTACTTACGACTTGAATTGCTCCGACACATGCCGTAGGTCATGTTTGCGCATTCTCTGCTGGATTAATTTTACCTGTTCCTTTTATGAAAGCAAAGTAACCACTGTTAACTACTTTATTCTTTACTGAGAGTATATTCAGCAAGAAAAGAAATAAAAAAGTAGTTTCTTGCGCTAACTTAACCCTGAAGCTTTAACCCTGAAGCTTATTAATGAGGACGATTAGGCACAAAATGTGCAAATAAGCACTATATTCAACTTGCAAGGATTACACGTTTCCTTGTAACTCAAGCTGCAGAGTGAAAGTTTCATTTTTGGGCATTTTACTTAAGATTTGAATTTCTCCTACGCATACCAATGGTTGTGTTTACGCCTTCTCTGCTGGATTATTTTACCTGTACCTTTTGTGAAAGCACCGTAAAAGCTACACGTTAAATACTTTATTCGTTACTTACGGTATATTAAGCATGAAAAGAAATAAAATAAGTGGTTTCTGACGCTAACTTCATGGAACACTAAGAAATTGGTATAAAAATTTGCACAAACTGCTGTAGCTTGAAGTGCACGCTGTGCGTTCTCTTTCAAAAGTTATCCCCAATTGGGATACCGGAAACATGTTTCAAGCGCCGGCAGGTGTGCTCCATCCTGTACGCTGCTAATCAAGGCTGTAAAAAATCTGACAAAAAGCCTCGTCTTGTTCACCTGAGATTTACACATATTCGTAAATTTCAGGACGAGTGAGAGACCAGTGAAGAAATGAGGAAACTACAAATGAAGAGACTACTGCAAGATGACGTGCACATCCCTTCGTCGCTGTTTTCGGCATCAAAAAATATGGTCTGAATAAAGCTTTTTTGGGAATTAATCATGCTTTCACTACTTTTGTACATATTTACGACCTAGGAAAAGGCACTTTCGCCTGCCTGGAGGCAAAACAAAAATTGTCTACCCAGAATTAAGGCCTGGAACAATACTTCTCAGGATGCTTAAAAGTACCTGCATGACCGCCTATATCCACCACATGAATAAAGGTACAGGCCCTTTGCAAAATATTTCTGTTCGTCTGCATCCCATTCTCTTTTAGGGCGTTCGAATGTTTCATGCTTAATTCAACCCTCGCACAATGAGAGGCAAGTACAGTCTTAGGCAACATACACATCAGGTAATGAAATCAAGATCGTTTGGCAGTACTGTTTACTACAGCTTTTTTAATGTGGCTCTACATTATGACGCATGCTTGACGTCATCTTTCATGAAAATGATAGTTATACTGAACCGAGGGAGGGTTTATAGGCCGGAAGACGAAAGTCGAAAACCAGCTGAGTGTACGTAAAGCGTGAAGTGAACGTGATGGAGTAGTGGTTCAGCAAGCTGCTCAATAACCTCCCGAGTGGCTCTCAAGACTAGAGCCTTCATTGTGTATGCGTGAAAAGTAGTGTGATGAGCCGCGTTTCATGCACCCTGATTACGGCGGGTCATGTGTTATAGCGTAAGCAAATAGCGTTTTGTGTGATTTTGTTGATTTTGTTTTGGTGAAATGGGCTGTGTCAAAGTAATGCAATAAAGAAAAAACAAGCAGCTGTTGCGTTAAGGAACAACGCCCGCCTAGCATGCAAGAGACCCGCGGTTCGAATCCCTATGCTTTTTAAATCCACCGGATTTAAAAAAAAAATTCCCGTGCCGATGCAATTGCCTAAACAAGTTTGGGGTACGACCTCATGCCTGTCAACAGCTCCCGCAACGCGCTCCTTCGCCAGAACAGGAGTTGGCCACCCTAATGCAGTAATTGGCTACAACCTCACATGAGCAGTCTAATAAACCCCCGACCCTCAGTCAACAGTTGCTGCGGAAAAACGGACCGCGGCAGCAGTCAGACCTGTGACGCCGCGGAGGGAGCTAGGAATTTCTGGCTCCGGGCAGGACGTCATCGCAAACTCACCCTGGCACGTTTTGTTTCTAGAACCCCAGCTAGTGAAGAAAGGTTAGCAGTGCACATAGAGGAACTAGATGGTATTAAATGGGATGTCATATAGCTTAGTCCGGCTAGGAGGCCAAGTGAGACATACACTGTACTGAAGCGCGGGAATATGTACGGTTGTATCAAGGTTTAGCACAGAGATGAGAATCAGGAGTGGATTTCCTTGTCATTAAGGATACAGCTTGGAATATAAATCGACACTATAGCATTAATGAGAGGGGGGCAGCCATATCGTAGTTAAGCTTAATAAGCGATATATAAACTAAGGGTTCAACAAGCATACGCGCCGACATGTCATGATGACCAGGAAGTCGAAAGCTTCTACCAAGACGTAGAATCGGCAATGGGGAAAGTAAATATTAAAAACACTGTATACAGTATTATCGGGCGTCTTGGATGCCAATGTAGGCAAAAGGCAAGTTAGAGATCAGGCGGTGGGCAAATATGGGATTGGGCTAAGGAATAGCAGGAGGGAGGTATTAGTTGAGGTTGCTGAATGCAATTTTTACGAATTACGAATATCTTCTTTAGCAATCGAAAGAACCTGTAGCGGACATGGAAAAGCCTTAAGGGACAGGCTCGGAATTAAATTTATTTCATACCCGCCAAATAGAAAGTATTGGTAGTCAGCATAATGGTCGCGTCGCAGTGTTGTTCCTGCTGCAGCGCTCATATTCATCCAGCCAAATTTCAATGTCTGGCTTGTCTTCGCCATTAAAGATGGGATGGTGTCGGATTTTCGTGAGTACGACAGGCAGAGTCGACGTGTTGGCGGTAATAGGGGCTGTCTCAGAGGTCATAGCGGCCGTTTCTGACGTGGTTAGACCGTTTCTGACGTGGCCCAGGTAGGTGGCGGCCACTGCTCAAATCCAGCTTTTTGCAGTGCAAATTATCTAATCTGTGGAAACGAAGATCGTTATCCACCTCTCCAAGATGATACGTGGCAAGAATGTTAGCCGAGGACAACACAACTGACACAACATCCGATGACTCATGTGAATCGTCCGACAAGCGCCTACCGTCTCCTCAGCACCAACCACTCTTGCTACAGCTTCGTTTTCCTTCTGTCTCCCTGTTGTTGATCGTTGTCTTATTTAATGATCAGGAACGCAGGGCATATATATATATATATATATATATATATATATATATATAACAATCTCGAAGGTACTGAATAAGCTGAGGCTGCTGGACATAAGCCAGTATAAAATTGGCAAACTTCAGTATGTTATAAAGAACGGTTGGAGCCTGAAAATGGTAAAGAAGAAATTAGAGAGGTCGGTAGAAAGATAAGTAAAATAACCTCTTATTCTTTTAGTATAAGGTGAACTCCTAAAGTTATTACAAGTTTCCTGATGCATTTAGTGTGTGATACACAGTCGGTGGCTTTTTGAAATTCAAGGAAATGAGAGGGGGTTCCCTCTACTTGTTCATAGCATTGATATATTATGTGTTATTTAGAATAGATCATTGACCCTAAAAGGTCCATTCCGAAAGCCTGCAAGGAGGTATTACTTCGTTATGGTGCTTATTATTTTTATCAGTCGGTTAGGTGGTTTAGGATGATATGCTAAAGTAGCTTGCATACAGTACTGGGTAGTAAGTGTAGCGTGAAGTTTCAGGGACCGCATTTGCTGCCTGATTTCCGTGTTGATAATATTTTCGACGTATTTCATTCATTTGGAAGAGTGCGGGATGATAAGGGTTAAAGATTATTATAAACAAGTTTGCTACATTTTGGACTCTTTACGCAAGAATATGTTGCAGAAGTTATCAGGCCTTGATCCTTTTTTTGCATCCAAGTTTAGTAAAAGTTTAAGACTTCGCCTTTTTTTACTCTAAGGCTTGCCTCTGCTACAGTGAGTACGAGGTGTGTCTGTGTTGCCTTTATATATAGTGCAAATAGAAAATGAAAACTGTCATTGAGCGCGGTTACAACATTTCGGTTTTTCTTGGATATGCTTGAATTTCGTTTTGCATCTAGGGTTTAGGTGACGGAAGAAGTTTCTGGGAGCCCCTTTTGTAGATCAGTGCATTTGTAAAGTAAAATATCCAACCTGCAGTTAAAATAAGCTTGAAATCATAAATGGGCAATGTTAATTGTTCTGCTGTTTTTATGAAGGATAGCATTTCTTCGTTCCTTGTTCCGCCTCAGAACGTTTCGCTTAGAAGGAATTTTGTTCGGGTTATTTATTGCTCATAATTTCTTGTCTTCTTAAGCTTGGTAGGCACACAATTTTTAACGTAATTAACAAAAACATTCTGAACTCTTTACAGAATGTTTCTATGCCAGTATCTCGATTATCTGACAATTGTTGGAATGATCTTTATTGTGATAGGTAATAAGTGTCGCAGTGTCATTAGTTGAGGTGTAGTCAGGGTAGGCAATTGTCAATCGCGAGAAAGGTTTATTTTAGTGATGCAGGGAAAAACATGTTACCAGCTCATGTTCAGACAGCCCAACTAATAGTGCTACTCTTAATGGGAGAAATGATCATTCTAAAACATTAAATCTAGAATCTTAATCTAGCTTATTTTCCACGGGCAGATTTTGTTACGATTTGCGAGGGTTTAAAACAAGTCATCCACTCGAAAACAACATCAGAGCAGGGTGAATAATGCTGCAATGTATTCCATCTAATATCAGGAAGACAGAAATTATCGCGAGAGAATCAGCCTGGCGGCCTCAACATGATGTTGCATATACAAATACAGTGATTTAATTTAGGCTGGATTTGAACAACTATTAAGATAAACGCAATGAAGAGTTGTGGTAGCACCAGAGAAATAAATTTGGTAAAAATTGTTTCCACCTCCACAGCGCCATGTAACGTAGCGAAATTGTTTTCTTTTCTTATCAATAAGGCTGCACCGCCGCCTCGTGCAGGTCGATCCCTGCGTGCTCTGGCGTAGCTTGGGAGAGTTCCTTCAAAATCTCTGATATCTTTTGTCAGCCAAGTTTCTCTCATGGCTATGAAGTCTGGCTCTAAAAATAATAATGATTCTAGAGGGCTCAGCTCAATAGGATTACGATGCCCATTGACGTTAATGCGTGTTATATGGGTAACTGTGGATGGCACGGGCTTAGAGGCTGTTTATCTGTGGTTTGTTTTGTTTTTTCGTTTGAGAGAGATTCACTGAAGGTACTCTGTTCTTTACGTAGTCCCAAAATAGAATTCATCATCCCTCAGTCTGTTTTCAACCAGCGACACCTCTGTCGCAGGCATCTTGCTGTAGTTGCCCGTATTTACTTAGTCCTTTTTCTGATGCCACGAGCATGCTCTGAAATTTGTGCACTGATGGTGAGTTCGGCTCCTTTAATTTGTCACTGTTTCTCAAAATATTTGTTTTGCCCCTGATATCCAGAAGCTTCAGTAATATATGCCTTGTTTTCTTTCTGTTGGCCTACCTAGACCTTTGATGCGTTGTATTGCAAATCGTTTCAGTTGTAAGGAATCCTTGACAAACTTTCATTTACAGTGCGCTCCAGCTTGTCGCTATTTCTTACTTCATCTTAAGGCATACTATAAACCGATGACACTCGATCTTTTGTGGCGATTCTCTAGTTCGCCTAGCTTTAGTTCCAGGGATGATACGACCCAAGAGCGATCTACAACCTGTTCGGTACATGCCAAGTCCTTGTCTTCAACGAAAGTGAGTCACTCTAATCGGTTCATTGATTTTGACCGTTCTTATTTTATTACGGTTTTTTTTTTTTTTTTCATCTATCCATCATAGGTACCGGGTTAGTTTGGCCATATTGGGCTGGGTATTACACTGACAGTTAATAGTGTTTATTCTACAATATGCCTCCAGATAACTCGATCTTTATGTTAGCTGGTAAATACAACGAGCATCACTATAAAAGTTATCTTACTCTTATCCGCACAGCTCTTTGAACACGGCGAAGTTGCCTTATTATTCTGTCACCTGTTTTCGTGCTCTTAGATATTATTTGCCTATTTCACGCTTGTCAGCACTTGCTCAGTGAAATTATTCATTTCGGGAATCAGCACTTGCCGCGGAAATAGAAGCAATAAGTTAATAATGAAAAGTATAGAACAAGTTTGTAAGTTACCGTGTGGTCAGGGTTGTTAACGGCCACCCTTTCGGCAGTTAAATGGTTGATGATTCATGAGTTCGGGCCTTGGATCTTTGCCAGAGTGATGCGGGAAGCAGGTACGTTTGAACCATACTGGCACAGAAGGACGATTAGTTGCTGATTGTTTGAAGGGGCATTTTTGCAGTTCAGCACTCCGATCGCACGTATGGCCACAGAGGATGTCTTCTTGAAAGGTGAATAAACCTACATAGAAGGTAAACAATAGCGAGGGTTGTTCAAGGCCGCAATCTTAGCTGCAAAATTTAAGTTTTAAGTTCTGTACCCAGCAGCAGCCTGACTGCGGCCACGACCGGTGTCTCTTAAATTGGATTAAGCCTGGCAAAGCTTTGCTGGTCCGGGCTCCCTCTCTCTTTCTTTTACATTTTTTTCGTCATATTCTGAGAGGAATAATAAAAGGTAAAAAAAAAAGGTGTCTCTGATATCGTTTCAGTTGTTTCGGATTTTTAACACCTGCTTTCGCGTAACCTGCACAAAGTTTCTAATCTCAAACACCCATTTACCTTTCTCCCGCATCCTGCAACGCTTGCTTACACTTCAAGGTTATTCTTTTATACTTACCAATCCACGGGTTCCTCACCTTCGCCTTACACGGCCTGCCCACGCCAATATCATGTTCTTGATTGCATACAGAATGTCTCTAACAACAGTAACAACAACATGACTCAGTTTTAGAAACAAATTTACAACTTTTCCATTCCAAAGCTCTTTGGCTTTTGCTCAGTTTATATGAATTTTTTAACAACTTTATTCAACCGTTGCACAGCTATTTGGGGTTTTTTTCATTACACTCCACACTTCTGCCCCATAGGTGAGTAATGATATGATACAGCTCTTACATATCTCCATATTTGGGGACTGGTAAAGCCGTTCATGATATTAGTGTACTTTTTAATGCGTTCGAGCTCAACCTTTCCCTAGTTATTTTAATTTCGTGGTCTATGTAGATGTACCAAGTTTAGATGACGATATGTTATTTTGGGGACAGTAAATATACGTCGTCTTCCTAGCTGCTGCGTTTTGTACAGCTTTGCCTCGATTCCCCTGCGCCCAATTGTAAGCACGCTTCCAGAACATTCCAGCTTAACTGATGTCCCCAAAAATATAACTCTAACTACAAATACCTTCCTTTCTCATATCAAGGATGTTTGGGGTGCACCCACTATTGGGTTGACATTAAGATGTGCCCAGCATACTAAACACAGCAAGAGCAGAGCACTGGCAAAATAACAAGAGGAATAAAATTAAAAGGACGCATTCTACATAGAGCTACACATAACCACAAATAACAAATACTTTTGCATGACGAAAGTAAGTGATAACTATAAACATAACACAAAAATAAACATACACGCAGCAAATATAAAACAATCTTCGTACGTTTGAGAAACAAATACCATAGTCAAAACTTAAAAACTGTTTGCTAACTTCAAGAGGGTTTGAAATTATAAACTGGCGCATTTGACTGCCGCAATGTGTCTGAAAAGATGGCGTAATCCGAACGTAGTTTTAATATGCTCAGTAATACTTACTTCTTGGTAGGAATTCAGCTAGGTCAACTTAAATATCCACACCAATATTTCTGGGTTCCTTCACGACTTTTACGTAAAAGTGAACTATGGGTCTAATATATGTTCTTAGATTCAAAAATGCAAGAAATGGTAAATTATAAGCCTAAATTAAAATATTTGTATTTATAACAAATATCTGCCTTTTTTCTGTAGCTCACCTTTGTGTGACCAAAAAAAAAGACAGAAAGGGATTCATTATAATGAATCTCTACCTATGTGTGACTATACGCTCATCCCCGAGACACAATTCTCTGTTTTTCATTAAAGGGTCTCTCTCTTTCATCCCCCAAATGAGGTGTCAGTAGAAAATGTGTGATAGTTATATCACATTGTAACCAATAAATCTGACGCCAATAGATGATGAATGCCAACCTTTTCATTATGTGTCAGTGCATGTCGAAAGTTTTTACGGGGTTAATGATGAGCAACTTCGTTGGAAATTTACTTCTCAGAATCACTCCTCGACAGTACTGAGGAAACTATTTCAACGCACTGGGAACAAGAGATAAGTATGGGTAGACATGTAGTGGTTTGTTTCTTTGTCCGAAAACTACTGTTATATTTTTTGCGCACATTTAAATAAACATTGTTAACTAAAGTCCTCAATATTTTTGCGATGAAGGTCGGCAGTGGCGTGAGAATAGTCTTCGTGATATAGTCCAGCCATTAAATCACCTTTCAACATGTCGCCATGTTGTGCCGTCTTCTTGCTTGTCGCCACGTAGCAATGTTATGAGAACACTGCAAATTTGAGTTCGTTCGTTATGATTCAAATAAATGCGTATGTTTAGTTGAATTTAGGAAACTGCAAAAATATGACAAAGTGTAATATTGTCTTGTGTCCAAACGAGAAGCGAAATTGAATACTCTATTCTTCGAGTCACTCATTTAGCTATTTATTTGTTTATTTATTTATTCATTTATTCCTTGTTTCCAAAAAGGCAGATGCCTTTCTCCACAGCACTCTAGACTAGCGATTTTTTCCTTTCTCGATTACATCTATCTATGTAGTTTTGAGCGTGTACAAATTATTCAACGCATATAATCAAAGCCTGAACATCTTTGACACGTTTAACCTTCAATTAAGGCCGTATCATCGGCATAGTGACTATGGTGTTCCGATAGTTAGCGCGAGAATTTGGATCCCTTTCCGACCGCTAAGGTCTATCTCGGTGAAGAACATGATTATCGCAATTAGAGAACTGAAATTCCGTGGCGCATCTAATAATTTGTTGGAATCAGGCCCTTAAGGCTCCGTTGCACCTGGCGTTGGTATGGCCGTTGTTATCGCTCTGAATATTTTTATTTAAAAATAAAAGCAAAAATTATGGTGATAGATTGAATTGCGTTTCGTAAATATTGAGCACATATACCCCCTCTGCAGTATAGGCCGATCGCATACGGATTAGGTTTCAGGAATATTTTGTTCTCTCTGCGCATGAAATGCGCTAATTCATGTTTTTTTGGATAGCGTAAGAAAACATGGTTGCAGACCTCCGCACTGACGTCTTTCACTGCTATTGAAATCTGACCTATAGCTGACTCTTGGGCATATGAGAAGGCGAGCTGTTGCATTTCACTTTTTTACAGGAAAGTTGTTTTCGCTATAAAGCAAGAAAGCACTTACACTTATATAATTCTCCGCATCACCTTGAAGACCTTCGAGTACTACTTGGCGACCTGAGTCACTGGATCACATCAGTAACTGCTTTAAAATTTCTGATCACTTGCCTTACCTGGTCTCCCTTTCTTTTGGCTGTTTTGCGCAGATGAGCTGAAAGAAGTTGCTAGTGTACATTGCTGTAGCAACTGTTAGTTCGGAACCCGTGTCACTGGATTTTCCTGCATAAAACGGTATTGTGACATGAAAGATAATTTTGAAGAATGTGTGATGGGCTTTTTTCACATATCTGTCAAATTGATCATGGATTATGGGATTCCTCAATGCTTACCCTTGCCGAATTTTGAATTATTTTTTTTTACCTTTGCTGATTATCACTTTTCGCAGCGCGGATCTATGGGTTTTTGTGTTAAAACAGATCTCTCGATGCGCATGCATTTTAGAGCGACCAGAAAAGCTTCCTCACGTGCTTCATTAGAAATAAAAAGTAAAGAAATAAATAAAGATTTCTTCCTCAGCCATCAGGTTCCGAAGTAACCTGTGTAACTAGACGGGCTACGTGAGTAAACATCTGAATGCTACTACAGTTTTTTCTCGTGTGCGTTCCGACGTCCTCGCTTTAAAAGCAAGTGTCTGATTCAGCCAATCTTACCTTTGCAAATATCGGCATACACCTTTCACAATGGAACGATCACGCTTGCTTTTAAGAAAACTCATTTCTTAATCGGTAGCGTATGTTTTACGAAAGATTTCAAACTTGCTCCCATCAAGAAGCTTCGAGTCTTTCCAAAAAAACAACAACAACAATTGGAGCAGATATAGATTGTCCGATGATGGTGAATCTGAAAGCCTGATAGGCAGCGAGGGGATGCCTCAAGAACAGTCGCGTTTTCCTTGGATTTACATGTCAAGCAAGACCACTGTTATTTTTTCCTAGTATCTCGGCTGCGATGAAGCTCCTTGGCATTTGTGTCCTGCTCTACGTCTTCTTCGCCAATGTTGCATCAGGTGAGTAAAGTTACCATGTACACCCCTTCCCTCCTAGCGATTAATTACATCATGAGCAAACGCTACAAGTATTGTCCTACTCGATCTCTTGTAATGCGTTCCTGCATACCCTGGCGTTAAGTTCAAAATTCATAAATCATTCATACATTATAAATTCACCTAGATTCAAGTCTTTTGTGGTGAAGTTGTAGTGATATCAGAGCTCTGTGATTTTTTCTCTGGTCTGCCCCGCCATATACATATACGCCCCATATACAACACCGTTGAAATTTTCTCACTAAGGCTATCGTTTCTTTTTTTCTAGAAACTCCGGAGTGCCCTCTTCCTAACTGCCAGCATGCATTCCAGGTTGCTTGCTTCCTTACAGACAAAGATTGCCGCTGCTTCTGCGGTGAGATTGGCCCGACGTTTTGTTTCTCTTTCACTTCTTGCATTTAGCACTAATTTATATTTGTAGTAATATATCGCAATCAAAATTATTTTCTTTATGTACTTCCACTGCCTGACAGACGTAACTGCTAAATGTTTGGTGTCAGTGAACCTAAAATGATCGGCCTTTTCCTATTCGCTTCCTTTTTATTTTTGCAGAGCATGACCAAGACGCCTGCGACTTCTTGCGCGAGAAGTTTTCTAGCCAATGTCAAGCGCCTGAAATATTTCAATGCACTACTGAGTTCGCCACTTGCAAGTGTCGGTGCGGTACGTTCGGTGTTTCAAGACTTATGCTTCAGCGTTTCTCAGCGTGTCTGAAGCCCCTCTGGAGCCATACGTGTTTCATGCGTAAATTAGGGCAACGGAGAACAAAAGTCACCTGCCCTCATCCTTTTGCGTTCTTGTCGAGAGCATAAATCACATACACTCGGTCATAATACTGATATTAGGAACCTTTCTATCTTTAATAAGAACAATATATTGCAGAATTGCAGAAGAAATATAGACCCCCACTACTATAAAAATGCCCTAACTTCCTTTTGTTTGCATTTCCATCATAAAGGGAAGTTTTATAACGTGTACAGGGGTTCATTTGGATGCGGAATTGCTACTAACATTAGGAAGAGCTAAAGCACCTATAAACGTCGTGATTCAGCAGATGAAGCAGAGGAGTTAACGATACAGGCAGTGATCTAGAGTTGTATTCAGGAAACAACGTAAGCTAAACAAGCTTCACTGAAACAATTCCACCTAAAACACTGAAGTACCCCTTCGGGTATCCGCAGCCTCAGAATATCGTCCACGTTATAGGTGATGCCAAGAGTAGATAAGGAAAGACGCAAGGACGAATTGGCCGCGAACGACTGCCCTCAATAATTCTTCACGCGCTTAGTTCTTGGTACTAGTCCGCAGCCGCTGCTACGGTGGTAGATTTGTCTTCCGTCTTAGCAGCGCCAATACGCGAATATAACCACAATTGTATGCTTCACTATTATAAGATTGTCTATAAATGCGCTGCTCACGGACGCTTACCCTATACGCTGCATGAGATATCCTTGGTATTAGCCTAACATAATCTCACTCTTTCGTCACCCACCTCTAGAGGATGGAGCATCTCGTGCATCCCCTTTCGTTATACAAAATAGCTAGACCCTAGAATGATGGGAAACTTTTCGGTGTTATTTTGCCGAGTGTATGCTCTAAATCGCATCTGAAGAAAAGGGTTTGGTTGCCTTGATGTGTGGCTGAGATGATTCAACGTTTCTCAGTGCTGAGACAAAAATCTTGAAACCTAGGTGTATGTTTCCGGAATGAGCTGGTGTAAATTATATCGAGATCAATTCAGAACTAATGAGCAGATTTAGAGTAAAAGAGTTAATAAATATCGTAAAACAACTCATTGAGAAAGGTACAGCCTTTGTCGAAAGTCTAGAGCCCAGGGGGTATGCTTCTGAGCCCTGAAGTGGTGCCGATTTAACACTAGTGGAGGCCCTTCTCATAGGAGAAAACAGGGCAATAAATCTTCTTACGATGAAGAAATTTGGAACACTTGAAATGCATTAGAAGCCAAACGAAGTGGCTCAGAAGCAGACCCTCTAGGTTCTACACTTTTGACAAAGACTGTAGATTTACAAAGATACTATTGCCACCAGAAGTACCAAAATTCATAATAATCTTCTTTATTATATATACGCAGTATTTACTAAACTAGAATACTTTAGCAACCCAGCTGCTTTTTCTGTAAAAAGGAATTGGAATCTTTACATTCGGTTTAGCAGAAATTCTTCATATATATAAATATATAATAACAAACAACTTTTGGGTACATAATTTTTCTGGTTCAGTAGATCCTGCAGGCATACATTTAGTTGTCCTGAGAGCTTAACTTTATTACTTATAACGGTTCACGATGTAATGTTTAATACGTACCAAAACAAACTTTTTCGAAAACTGCATTGAAATTGTTTTTTGCTTTTTGATGACCCATAAACGTACCTGGGGCTTAATATCTGGCTTAATATCGCTCACCGACTTGAAAAACTGCCTTGATGCGGGCTTTCCTGAGTTTTCCTTGTTTGTTTCTTTGTTTTTGTGTGTTCGTTTGTTTTATTTTTCCCTGCCTCAAAAGAATTATTTCGCGGAGTGAGCATTGCCCATTCGGTATAGGAACACAGTGCAGAACACTTCCAGTGTTTTGCCGAGCGCCTCAACGACTTTCTTTCTCCTCTTATTTTCATCATGTAGTAGCCTACATCATTTTCCAGGTTATTGGCTGGCAGAAAAAGGTAGAATCAACACATCTTTAAAAGTTGGCTCGTAGTGGACACATGTGCACAACTATATTGCGAACGCGTCTAGGAACACTCGCTAAAAGAGCTCGAGAAGCTGTGGTCGAAGCACTTGAAATGTTGTCTGGCGCCAAAGTTAACAACTAGGCAAAAGAAGAAAGTGACCTATGAATTTCAGGACAAAATTTATTACAGCTGTATGGAAATCGTATACAGGAAACAAATTATACTCGAGGCACCCTTCCTTAATATAGAGGAGAAAATGTTTCAGGGGACTTTTAGACCACTTTTGTTGCCCATTTCAGCACGTAATTTCAAAAATGTTGTTAAATTGTTGTACTATTTTAATAACAACACTGAAAAAAAAAGCCAATATGTTACCGCTTTTGCCTACCATTCCTTCTTAAGTAATAGCTGCGTTTAGCGCTTAGACACCCGCAAGCAAACAAACGACCCTACTGCACGAGGACACGACTCGTTTGTTACTTTTTGACCGGGTTGCAACACGCATCATAGCGAATATGGAAAAGATCTCACTAACACTCATGAAATTAAATGCTTTTTGCGGTTACAATGCGTAAAGTGCATCTGGAGCGCTTAGTTGTTACCATGGCCATGGATATTTTTATAAACTTCAGCAATAACCGCCGAAACGTTTTTGCTGCTTCCCTGTCCCGCCTGTTTCTACGCTTCCCGCACACATAGGCAGCTTTAACGTAAATGCAAATATTGCCTTACCATGCATGATATTATTTATGCTTCTTTTGCCTTTCATATTTTAGGAGTTCCGTGACCTCTTCATGGCAAAATACTGATGACTACCGAGAAAAAGGCTCAAAGTGGTGGATAGTAGAAGCATCGATTTGTCTTGCAGCTGCATACATTACTTATAGAAGATAAGAAGACAAATAAAAGGCTGAATTTTCTAGAAGTGTCGTCGTCCTGATTCCTAGCCACAAGCGACATTTTGACTTACAATGCGCAAGTCAAAATTGCGTGGTTCTCTGCTCCTTTTTTTTCACAGAAATATTCAAACAAATATTGCTAGGTAGTAGGGAAGAATATCTGTCTGCTGTGTTTTGTCCACGGGTCGCCTGTCATTTTACGTTTACATTAAGAGCAAGAGTGTGTAAATAGCGTTTTATGGAAAAGTATCGAATAGTGTATAATTGCGACTGAATAGAACAGAAAATGAATGTTATTTAGAATTGGTACTTTTCTGAATATTAAGCAGAAATCGCGCAAACAAATGGAGTGCTAGTAGTGGTGGGGAGTACTATGATGTGACTTATGCAGGTACATCTTAGCTGTTGAAATGTCTGATAAGAGGGCCGCAACATAAACTTTGTATATAAAAAGTCTATCATCTCAAAGTATGCCACTGAATAAAGATAGCTTTTCATGTTGATTTATTGAAATGGTCAGGGTAAACCTATAATGATGAAGTTATTACTATGCTAGAAATACCACTCTGTAGTTGACGATAAAAAATTAGAAACTCGCCCTACATCTCAGCACTTGAAAGGAGCAACAGCTACTTATGAAACATGACTCCTAAGATATGCCACCAAAGTCGACTTTTCTGAATCTGCTTGGGCCATTCAGCATTGTATAATATTTGCAAAGGGGTATATGGGCATTCTGGTAGCCGACACGTATAATGGGCCGTACCATAGTGGACAACACCGAACCCTGCGCATACCTAATGCACGAGATGTCAACACCACTGTGTGTGGTTCGTTTCTTATAACACAGTCATGGAAGAAAAAGTCGGTGACTGTTCTTAATAATTTGCGATGAATATTAGAAATGTCTTCTATAACAGTTGAAAAAATTCGATATATTTCCAGTTCTTGTCTACAGGAGCGTACCATATGTCGTTCCCACAAACAATGAAATATACATTTTATGAGATTCCTCGAAATGATCAATTAGTGTCTGCAGTTAGTAAACGAATGCATCTGACGCCTATTCGAAATTTTGTAATATTGGCTAAACTCTTAGTAAATAAGTTTACATACTAAAGATTCGTTGAACGAATCACCTAGCCCCTCACTAAATATTGTTGAATTGCACACGATGATCTGTACTGAATTCATGGATATTCACGCAACCTTTAATAAGTAGAGTTAAGTACAATTTAATCTTCGAACGACTTTATTAGTGCATCTTCTAAAGTAATAAAGAGGCATCCGATGCATTATTTGAACTTCCCCCATATTCACACACCCCTACGTAAATATAATAAAGCATTTGATTTGTTTACTGAATCCTTTAGAGCTTGTTGGGCATTATATAGAGCCTGTTAGTGACATTCGAAACTCATTATTGTCCAAACCGCCCTTAGTAAATATAGTCACATAGAGTTGATTTGTTCAGCGAATTAGATCGCGTTTGCAAAAAATTACTGATATGTATTCGATGCGCTCTTCCAAATTGTAGAATACTCAGACACATCTTATATTATAGAGTAAATAGAGATATACTCTGACCCTATGGCTGAGCATTTAAAGACCTGTATCTATTTCATTGTCACTTACGACAAATGTTTCCTGCACCTAGGTGTACATGTATTTTGCACAGAAAAACGTCATAATATGGACGATTGCAGAAAGCTTCTCTTCGCATGACCAGTAAATAAGTTACAGTGACGAAGCGCACTGGCGAATATAGCTCCGTCTGTGAGCGTTTTTAGCAAAATTAAATTGTGGGCATGGTTAGGATTATAACAATGGAGGACTACACGGGATGGCTGAGTAGATCAGTTGGTGTAGTTATCCAGGGGAGATCCGAATTTTGTATTTAGATCCTCGCATGCGCTTACCATTTGAATATGGTCCAAAGCTAGCCAATATATGGCACATTTGTTTTCATAACATAACGTACATAGAAGTTCTCACCTGACAATATATATTATGGAAGAAATATTTACGCCTTCCATAAAACCTCAACTTCACTCTCAAGTGGGACGTCTTTCCAGCAAGCCACCAATAATTCAAAGAGCTATACTCTACTAACCTCGTTTTTAAATTTTGGTACCATTTTTTAAGAAAACGGCGTTCAAGTATATTCTTTATATAAAACATCGCGAATAAAATTGCCGACACCTTTTCGCATTCACGGCCAGAAGGGTAGTCGAAAGTTAATATCTTGCTGAAATATGTCACGTGTACAAATAGGTACAAGTATATATTTTCCATAATCACATTATAAGTGCGTGAACCGCTCTTAGCGTCAATATCATTTCGCATAATTTTCTAGTCTGTTACCTCAGATGGATTAATGTGACTTCTACTTCATCGCTTATTCCCATCGTCCTTCATACGTGCTCCAAATAAATATCCCCCAACATTATATCCAACGGAAAAATCGGCGCAAATGTTTCTTTCTTGGTGAGCAAACTAGAAAAGTTTTCCTCCGCCTAGGTGAATAAGAATTGACAATGTAGTTATTGTGTTCCCCAGGTACACACAAAGGTTTTGCACAAAAAATACAAATTTTCCAACGATACCGTTGCATATAAAAGCAAACAAAATGTTTATTCTGTTTTTTTTTCTTACCGTTCTAATGCGGTAGAGCCACTAAAGTTCATTCCACGCACCTAAATGTAATTGTTTCCCCATATCCTATTTGAGGTTTACGCCTATCTTCCTCATTGACGTTAGGCTGAATTTATGTTTCCGAAAGTTCGCCTTCTGCAAGAAAAAATGCCGCAGCGTGATATTTTCCCACAATTTATTTAAGGAAGGACCTGCCATCTACATACGGTTCCTCCCTGTGCTATTCAAGGGGGTGTGCCATACGGCTTACACAGGCTGCTTTGCCTCTACAGTGCATGAAAAACGCAAATGGCTGCGAGACAGGCTGACATGGACGCTCGCGAGGCCAGAGAGTATTTCATTAAATGTGTGACTTACCTGGGCAGAACAAACTATAATGCCCCAATTGAAAAAACTGAGCGGATTTTAATATTGATCACGCTGGCAAACCTATAACGCTTTTGGAACTCAATGCATACATCCTTACGTTTCACTGGCGCTCTTCGCGGCATTGTACTTTAATTGGGACCCGCTGTATTCTCCATTGTGAACACGAAAGGAAGAAATAGAGGGAAAAACAAACCGCGAGGGGTCAGAGGTTAAGATGCCCGGCTCCTGAAACTGACTACCCTAGTTCTAATCTATTGGGTTCGGATCCGCTCCGATGGTTGTTTTTTTTTGTTGTTTTTTTTTTCTTAGTGTCAAATATATAGCGCAAACAAGAAAGATCAGACAAGAATCTCCGTCATTGGTGGTAAGCGTGTGAGTACGCTCGCATTGAAATTCTCTGCCTTTCATTGTTTCAGATGATCTGGTGTGCCCTCCTTGGCCTTGGCTACCTGGCTTCGAGCTTAAATTATATATACGCCGGAAAATCATGACTGCTCTGCGGCGACTAAAATGCCCAATTTGTTTCATTTCTCTGCTCATCGCTCTTGCACGTTTAGAAGTAGAATAAAAGAGATTTTGAAAATTGTACTGTTATTTTTACGGTGCTTCGCGTGCCCCCGTTTCATATAATCGACACTTGCCTTCAAGGCGCTAAGTATGTTAGATAATTTTTGTCACGTGTCTATATCCGTTCTTGTGGTGAATGCCTTATTAAATATCAGAAAGCAAGGAAGCAACAATTTAAATGCATGCAACAAGAATCTCAAGTCCGCATTCTTCCTTTGCTCTCAAGGGTTTCTAATTTGGACGGCCGTATATCTGACGGCAGCATCATGTGCATCGATTTTCTCCCTCGACTGCGGACCTATTTTTGTGTCGTACGGTTTCTTTCGATACGCAAAGTTTTGTTATTACCAGAAACCAATCCAGAGTGCTTGTTAAAGGCACGCTATCGATTATTGAGGTGCCCAGTCATCTGACCGAGTTGCTTGGCTTCGACCGCAAAATCAGCAAAACACGGAAGCTTAACCTTTAAGAGTATAATGTGACGGCGTTAATAAGGTCCATTTATCGGCTGTCTGTGTGGATCCTCGTTCACCTTTATGAATTTCGCTACTCACCTACCTATACTCTTTACTTTGCTACTGAAGTATATATCACGCAACCTTTATCATACAGCCGCATATCAAATGTTATTCGACATAAAGTCCCGCTTTCACCAAGCCATTTGACCGAACCTGCGGTGTCTATAAGGATCCTTAATCCATGGTCAGGAAATCGGGATTCTCGTCTTCATCTCAACGGATCGGCCAGAACTGGTAGCTCCTATCAAATCAGTCATGTCATGTGATGTTGAACAGCCCTAGGATCAATCATTTTGCGGCCATGCTAGCAACCAACTAATAGCTGCGAAGAACCATGCCCGTGGTTTTTCTCTCGCAAGGCCGATGCTGATAGCGCCCACGTCGGATGTTCGGGAGATTGGGGCTTTTAACTCAATCATGCTAAAACAAAGAAGGCTAAGAAAGAAGGAAAACCCACATGATGCTTGGAGGTAACACACTGAGTAGAGCTAATAGAAATAATGATCTAATTCAATAAGATCAATAGGTTTGGTTGTTCATATTTGAAGCTTTACCGAAAGAAAATGTGTCGAGCTTTATAAATTTTAGTCACTGGCTGAAAGGAAGTAATGTTATAAACAAGAAAATTTTTATTGCCTGGAGGAAACAATGTTTCAAGTCCGGAACTGGAACCTTAAGGATGATGTCCACCCTACCAATTGTTTATAAGTACCTAGTGTTGAATCGCTAAATACAGCATGTAAAATGGTTATTTCAGCTCTATAGGTTTGTCGTTCCCTAGCAAATCAATGCATGGTGTGCAAATGAAAGGTGCTTTTTATATGATAGCAAATTATGACTAAACGCTCGCTTTATAAGGTGAAATTTAACTAAAAACATTCGTTCTCTGCAGCAACACGAGTGAAATCGAACCGCGTGCAAAGCAGTACTTCTCATCCTTCTTGCTTCCTCTGGGCAAACGATCTCCCTAAATTTGAATTGCACGAAAAGTTATTATCCGCTACTTCTTTTATGCCAGGTGAACAACAAGCACAATGCATTGTGTTGTGTCCTCCTTGTTTGGGTTTATGTCAGAGCACAGAATGCTAGTTTTAAATTTGTTCTGAGTAAAATAACTTGTCCTTTAGGAACACATCATGCGTTAAATTACTGCAGCTATTCGGAATTGGTGCGGCCGAAAATAACATTTTATCCCTTAAAATTAACGGTACAGCTCTTCAGATTGACAAACAAAAATTTTAGGGCGTGCATTTGTGTAGCATCGCCAATTCTAAACGCTTTTCCGGTACTATCTAGCCAGCTAGGTGGCCGAAAGACATATTTTTGTGCGTGCCAAAGGACATGCAGGGGTTGAAAATATGACCGTGAGAAAATGACATAAAATGAATGGTAAATCATAAAGGCGGCTAATTATACCGCAATTTCGAAAGGATGTTGTCAGACGCCCAGGGAACTTTTTATTTTTTCTTTATTTATTTATTATGTGCGAATAAACAACGGTCCTAGCGTAATTGTTTTCATTACGAGTGGCAGTTATTTTGTTTGAACGACGAAAAAGGAAACGAGAGAGAATAAAATGATGAAATAAAAGGATGTGATGCTAATGCTATGTAATGGAATGCGATAATAGTATCCTTCCTGCATAGTCTGTATCATCAGTGTTATTGAAAAGCTGAACTGAAAAATTTGTAAAGTTTAATTACGATTGACAAATACGAAAGTTTTAACGAAAATTCCATTATGGCATAGTTTTTAGAATTGCATGTAATACAAAAACAACGGAGGCTACCTTCACCACCTGGATTACGTGAAAGTAAATAATGAATTGGAGCCCCTGTTTTGACATCCTAAGACAGCATACCAGAACGTTCCGCCTTTTTCTGCTTATTCGACGCATGAAGCGGCAAGGCTGATCACAGCATAGTGAAGCGTTACAATCATTTTACGCACGCATCCATACATCTACGACCACTGAATGTTAAGCGACCTTAACAGCCAATTTCGTTAATGACGACGTCTTGAGTTGGTTTAAGCAAGACTTTAGTTTCTGCCTCTTTGTTACTTTGAAATTTGGTTTCGCACAAAAATTACTCAGTAAGAAAAAACGAGGGCGAAACAGTTAAGACACCAGAGCCGCCACTGTTTTTACGCCCTTCGCTAAGGAGATGTCACCGTTAACGGAAAGAACGCGCTTTAACTATCAGGGAGATCGTCGTATTCTCAAGGCGCTGCTACTCCGCAGAAAAAGGGTGCAGCTGCCGGTCACATACATAACATTCCCAATGGAAGTGCTTCATAGCCTTTCTTAAATTCGACGTCACGGTCTATTACGTGTTCGCGGCAAAACGTGGAAGAGAATGCCTTCAATTTTCCTGAAAGGGGATAAACTGTTTCATAAATAATATGGAATGCCTGCCGAAAGGGTCAGTAGAGTCCAGGCTTTTCTAGGCGATGGCAGAAGCACAAGCTTAGAATCCGGCTACAGTGGTCCCCGTTTCCCGGCTGAGTAGCCTTTACGCGGTTGTACTGACATTTCGGATTATGCTACAGTACCACACATGGTCTATACTTATGCCGAGCCCTTAAATGCAACGCCTCTCATACCTCTCAACATGTATGAAACCTGGGAAGCATCACTGAAATAGAATATTGTAATTACAAGTCCCGTTTGCTTCTCTAAAGCTTTTCAGGATCTGTTTTCTGGAAACACCGGCGTTGGCTTTGTGAGCACAAAATGCAGGCATTTGCGGCACTGTTTGGTGGTAGGTTTGCCTCAAGTTACGCAACCACACGACATGACCTATCTGGCAGGGGCTACCATCGCGGACCTCTGTTTTCACTTGGAAGGGTGAGATCACAATCAGTCTACCAGGACCCTTGCCATCTGAGTCAGACACGCATTGCTCGTAGGCCACGCAGACAGGTTCCTACGGCTTGATTTGCAGGCTATTTATATCTATGCCAGATGCACCTGGACATGCGACTGCATTGTTGTGATGGAAATAATACGTGCAAGTATCTGACTTCAGTTATACATCAAGCTGTTTTCGTTCCACCTCAATCTGAAAAACAAAAACTTTTTTTTGCGAAGTTTATTGCCTCAGGATGACGTCATTGCCACGTGGCCAAGCGTGCTACAACCACCTATCGCATACCGGAGCGAAATTTGACGGTAACCTGATATTCACGAATGTCTTGGCAGCCGGTTTCTGCACGGAAGGTCATGAGCACTTTCAAAAACCTGTATCATAAACGCAGGCTTTCGTTACAAAAATAAACGACAGTATTTAAGATTGCACCTCCTTGCGCAATATGCAAATAGCAGGTAGCTCCCCTCGCGGCGTTTATGCTCCTGCACCTTTAAAAGGTCCTGAGGAAATTATTTCCTGCTATTGCACCTGTGCGGACAATTCTCGATCCATAAAGGGGCGCCTCTGCGCCGAGACTGCTCTAATCCGTGTTTGCCACGGATTGGTGAAATAAGCGGCCATTGGCGAGAAACGCTCACTGGACCCCAAATTCATCATTGATTTGGCGAACTCATTGCAATATTACCTAAATTGACGCCGCTGTGACCTAATACAGGTAAGTGCTCTATCCGCATTGTAAGTGTAGTCATGGGCCTCTCTTTGAATGCCCCATGTAAGTTTGTCTGTGCTTCTGGCAATGTCTGCGTGGAGCAGCCAATTTTATTGCTTAATAAATGAATATCTCAACACTAGTTTTTTGTGTAAAGTGTTGCGTGAGGTGTTGTGTAAATTGTTTCATTACCATGATATATAATGTTTTGTATTATTATAAAATTTATTTTTACTCCTTAAGTACAATATTATGTTGCTGCTTGTTTGTTAGCTAATTTAGTTTCAACATACCGAGGGTTCCGTGAGAGTCGTTTGATTTTGGATCCTCGCATGTGCTGTATATTGTATGAACCTCCTAACATGTTCCAATTATTTCTTAATTTGCGAAGAGACTACATAGCTATCTGCAGCGTTAATCTTTTTTTTAATTAGAGGGATACACCACAGGAGACGTTCACTGAGCAGTTATTCCTTCTTCATCCTTCCTCATTTCTTTAAAGCTCACAATACAACGAAATTCTCTCTTCCCTTTCCGTATATGCGCTAACCGTCTGAAGGCGAGATAGCAATATTAGCAGGAAGAATTTTTTACTGTGTAAAGTGACTTTTTCAGAAGCAGGTTTTAGTGCTATTGACTAACAAAAATTGATTCAGAGTTCCTTGCATTAGCCAACGCTCAATGATAGGTGGTGGGGCTAAGCCCGTTTAAGGAGCCGAGTTTGAAGTAACTAAAATAGTAGTTCTTACATTATTAAAATGAAACGCCTGGAGTGTACATTTGCATCTGGATCTAATGATTTTAAGGAGCAGCAGGTAGAGTAGGTATTTTAGACACCATCCACGCTTGGTGTCGCCTTGATATCGCTGTGTTCAATATCGCTTAAAAGAAAATGTCAACATTCTGGCTATAAATGCTAGCTCTCCAATACTCATGACGCAGCGGTCAACACACACATGCTTTCTGCGCCTCACTACTTGGCGGCTATCTTCAATAATAATTCACATAGAATCTCCAGGTGTTTTATACGAACAATATAGGTGAAGATGGGGTTTAAATGTACAATGGTGATTATTAAAAACTTGCCTTCCCATTAAACGTTAGTGGAAGAAAATACACAATTGTATTTATTTGCAAGCGAGCTTCGCTGCTAGGGTGCGACAAGAGACCCTCAATAGGATTTTAAATGTTATGTGGTACTGTTAATAACTCAACTTTCTTTGCTTCATACAACTTACTGAATACCAGGTCCTGCAGATCGGTTTGTCATACAAAACTTTATTTTATTTGTGTTATTTATTTTTTTATTGCAGCATGAAGTCGTTTGCCATTGGTATCATAGTGTGCGCCATCCTGGTTGAAGTGGCAACAGGTAAGTAATGATATTACAGTAACGTATTTTCCGTTATTTCGTGTTGCATCCAGGTTAGCTATGTTGGGCCGCCCCTTAAAACATAACCCGTGGGTGCAGTTAGGGGATATCGATTTGCCTAAAGGGTCAGCCAGGCTAAAGTTCTATTTATGAGTAATTTATAGTATCTATCTTGCTTGTGATTTACCTGCTGTTGCATTAATTTTATATTCTGCAGTTCATTTCCACCAAATACAACTTGATCTATATATCGGCAGTGGCCAGGAACTAACCATCCTTGCTGTTGCTCCGACAAAACGTTCACTAACCTTAGCGGTGTCGTCTAAGTTGAGACAGCGTTTTGGGAGGACAAAAAGATTAAGAGTATAATAGTTTGCGCCGAGATATCGTATGTGGGATCAAAAAACACACCCATCATAGTAACCTAATTCCTTGTAGGAGAAAGGTATTACCCACTCGTCGTTTAATGTAACTCTCTTCTACTTATCCATGCAATCTCCTATACTTTTTTTTTTCAGTGAACTATCTGCCACAGCTGCTTTCTTTCATTGCTGTCTAGAAATGAGCACCGTTAACAAAGAGAGCATCGGCTACTTTATTGTAGGCTACAATTTTCGCCGTCCGCGATATTTTGTGTAGCTATATAAAGATGTAGCCAAATATCGTACTGGTTCCTAATATTTTGCCGGTCTTTTCAAAGTTCCGCAGTGCCCTGAGTTGTATTGCCGACCAGGATCCAAGGTTGGATGCTACCTGACGAAGGAAAAATGTAGCTGCTTCTGCGGTGAGAGAAACGCCATCCTGCTTCTTGTTTAAAGCTCTTTTGCTCAATGCTACGCCTTCTACCCAGAAGCGACAAAATAGCCCTTAAGATGTATAATAAATATTGTTGCAAATATTTGCATTACCAATATTGACGGCAATCAAGTATTAATAACAATTAAAATGGTCTGTCTAGTAAGTATATTTTATAGTTGTTTGTTCAGTAATGTTAGGCCTGGTTATTAAAAAAATGCAATACCCATGAGGCAGCTCAGAGAGCCTGACCTTAAAGAAGGCTCAAAGAAAGTACATCTCTGGATTTTAATTTGGTGTATGCTTTTAGTATTTGGTTTTGTAGAATTTTTTCTATCCTAATTTGTGAACGAATTTTTCCGCAGGGTTCTGGGCGCTGAGATTTTGAATTGCGGGTGATCCAAAGTAACAAGTGCTAACCAGGTTAATGGTAGTCGAGATGCTCTAAACATGTTGCTATTTTTGTGGGCCTAGTGACCGGGTATGGATTAAAATCTTTAAAATATCATCAGCGGTTCGTTGACCCAATCGCTGCCGTTGTTAAATCGTATTTAGTACAGAGCGGCTTAGTTTTCATTCGGGCTGCTATGCACTTTTCTGCTATTGAGCTTTCTAGATTTGTTGCGGGGCCCAGCTCGTCACTCAGCCGAATTAGATGTGCAGGTACACTGCCTGTTTCTGCATTCTGTACCACGGTAGCAGTCGTGATTTATCCTGTTCTAAGATGCACTTAGCATATATATTTGTATTCCCTTGCAGTGGAGAAGCAAGATCCTTGTGATTACCTGCGCGAATCCTTCTCATCCCAATGTCGTGGTCCTGAGGTGTTACAATGCATTTCCAAGGCGTTTGCTCCCTGCAAATGTCAATGCGGTAGTGCACCTTCTTGAAGACACACTTAACCTTCCTCGCTTCTGTATGTCTCTGAAAGCAGAGTGAAAAGCGCTTGAAATAAAAATATTCCTTCCTGAATGAATGCGTTCGTTGAGAATTTTTCACTTGAAACCAGCTCCAATGGTCGAGAATATATCACTGCTGACACAATTATATCGCCTTTTTTCCTCTTCAGCCCGCTATGACAGCGAATAATTATGTTCAATAAAGGTGATTTTTAAATATATCGCACGGCCTTACAACAACTTCTCATTTGCGCATACCTGTTGTAATAATTAGGGCGATGATCCCTGCCTGCTTTACAAGCTGAAATTCATGGCCATAAAAGCGCCGTCAAAGCGCTAACGTAACTTGAGCAGCCACAGAAAGCATCAGACCCAAATCACCGCTGGCCCTTCCTGGCAGGATAAATAAAAGCTAGGAAACATCTACTAATGCTTGAACGTTTCTGGTCACTGCGCCAAAGCTGCATCTAAAACAAAAATATCCATGGCATTTGCGTTCTCATAACGGTCTCTATGGTCAAAACATTCCGTGAGCACTGTAGAATCTACACTGCAGAAATGCGAAAGCCGGAACGTTGCTGGTGCAAGCGGTGCATCATGTTTGCTCTCATTACCATTATCAACTAAATACACTGTCATTATTACTGTCAATGTCATCATTGTCCTCACGGTAGACACGGAAAATTATGATGTGCATTTCGGTTGATGACGTCATGTGATTGACACCTTAAGGGGACAGGACGCCGGATGATGTATGAGCCATTAAAAGCTTTCGCTTAAAACTCATCTTCATCATAATATCTCCTGACTGCAGGAGATAGTTTATTTTTATTTAAAGCACTGAACCAAATGTATAACTGGGACTTTTCCGAAAAGGTTCCACTTATAACTGGATCTGTATGTGGAACCAGGTTAAGAGCAAATGAATGCAGGAAGCTCGGAAGATTAAGCTTGTGCTCTGTGTAACAGGTAATAACGCGATAGAGCGTAATGAGCGCAGCAAGATACCTTGAGCGGCGACACTTGTTTAAAAGCAGTCGTGAGGAATGTGCCTTCCGGCACATATAAGCATACTGTTACGGTGCGCACTATTGAGATGACGACGACATGCTGGCGTGGTGTAGTGAAGAAGACGACACTCAGGATAAGCGGGGTTCGTTATGGTGGTGTGTGCATCTGACAGTTAACTAGCGTTTACTGCTGTGTACTTTCCCCTTAACAATATGATCCTGAACGTATAATGGGGATCGCAGTTTCCATTCCTCGATGCAAACTTTCGCCTTTCAAAAATACGGAATCAAGGTAGCTTTTCGGCGCCGTGTCAATATCGCCTTCCTATCGTTTTGAGTATGTAGCAGCGCTGCTTTCAAATACTCTAAAAGACAATGGCTGCCTAATTTTACACCAGTTTTTTTAACTGTACAGGCAACTCTGTACAGTTAGATTGTACAGGCAGATTGCACAGAAAGGCGAACATTATGCATGTGTCTAAAGATCAGTGATAAACGATTAATTTACTAACATAGCTATAGAACTTTTATGCTTTTGATCAAAAGAGTGAACATATTGTTAAGAAACTGAAGTTGAGTCCCGTTTTTTAATTTCTATCGTATTATGACTTTGAAATTTTGAACGACAAATATACACATTTCCAAGCATGGAAAGTTGGTGACCGCAGTGCATATCATTAAAATCGCATTGCTTCCATTTCTAGTATAGCAAACATGGAAGTGTGTCTATTTTATGCCGTAGACGCAGTAAAAGTGATTTCCGCGCCATAATATGCCTAGTGACTCCTCCAAAAATAATTTGTTCCATAAAAAATAAGATACTTCCATACCATTCAAAACTATTCAGAAATTTTATGAAAGTTTACCATTGAAATACGGCATGGTAGGCTTCAAGTAGTCACTCGAACGTTCTTCTCAAAGCACGAGCTGGTGTTTGTGCTGCTCTTGGCCTGTGAGAACAAAGTTTAAATCCATCGTTACAGTAATTGTACTGAAATTGGTTTGTTTTATGGGATTTTGCTTCCAAATGCGACTCTGGCTATGACAGATGTCGTAGTAGAGGGCTCCGAAATCTGGAACACCTGGAGTTTTTGAACGTGCACTGACATCGCACAGCACATGGGCTCCTTTTTACTGCCGCCATCGGAAAGCGGCCGCTTCGGCCGTGATTCGATCTCGCATCCTTCGACACAGCTTTCGGGCGTTCTAACCACTGCGCCAACGCGGTTAGGTAAACAATTGTAGGCTTATCAGAAGAAAAATGGGTCCTCTTTCATCTGCTGACAATGCTCGTTGGATGCAAACTTCATGTTTTCGTAAATATAGCAGTACATGTTAGGGTTTTTGCCCGTTAGTTAGCTGTCTCGACCGTTTTGGCCTCAATTTTATGACGACCATAAAATTGATGTAGAAATAAAATACAATGCAGTAACATCCATGTACTTTATGGTCACAAAGGACGAATTAACTGCAGCTCAAGATAAAAATATGTAAAACTGTTGAGCCTTGTCAGTACATATCAAAGAGGCGAAATTGTACAGGCTAAAGAAAAGGTATCAAAGAATAAAAAGCGCATTGAGCCATTCGAAGGAAAACCTTATCTGGAATGTAATTAGACAGATAACATATGGCGAATCAAACCGGCCTTACTTATTTGTATTCGAAACGGGGTCAAGAAGATACTGACATAGGCAAGGCATGTAATTCATTAAGCAAATTGTCGACGGCGCCATAGGGTGAAAGTGTAAATTACAAGAGCACAAACACGTACCACATTCGACCGCCGAAAATGACCTTGGCTGATAGTATTAATAAGCTACAAGAGAAAACAAGGCTGCGGTTAGCCTTGAGAAGAGTAGACAAGAGACGAGAAAGCGGTCGATTTTGTTGCACCTCATAAGTGATAAGCATCCTACAATGCAGATTTATCACTTTGATGTCAGCTTCAGATTTACTTTAGGCTAGCAATAGTGTCTTGTTCTAATCAAGGACAAAGACTATGAGGTGGACCTGGGAGCTGCTGCAGTCATTGGAGTGACATTTGGGAGGCATGAGAGCCAGTACTGGCTATTCGTTGAAGCGAAGGAAATCTTAAATTACAATGCGCATATGTACTTTGAAGCCCAACCGGCAATTTTTACAGTTATATATTCAATCAATCTATCAATCAATCAAAGTGATCTTTATTTGTATGAAACGAAATACATAAAGAATATTTGGACCGATAGGCGTGGGGCTAGTGACGGTCCAGTACAGAATAAACTTCATTAGGCAGCCGTAATGAGCACATACAAACAAAAAAAAAGACTAAAACAAACAAACAAAAAGAATCAACACGCACGGAGGAAAATACATTTCATCAAAAAATTTGTAGGCAGTTAATACTGAGATGCACTCAAGAACTCAACTGGTTAAGAATTGCCACGAGGAGTGTTATTTTTGTGCAGTGCAGGACAGCTACTAAAATGTAGACTGAATAAGGAACATCTAAAACAAAAGGCAAAGTATAAATGGCAAAGTACCCCAGAAATAAGATTTGAATATAGCCTGGAGCAAAAAAGCTCAGAAATATGCCTGATGAAAAAGTGGCACCCAAGAGCAAGCCCCTTTCGTATTGCCGCACACGCAACGTTGAAATGAATAATGAATTAGCATGACAAAACAACGACAGAGTATTCCTACTAAAAACTACCAGAGAGCTGACATTGCACATCGCCAGTGATGCTAACTGCCGAAAAACAAACGTGCCTACAGACTATTTTGGTGTGTCCCGGCGTAGTGTTGCAGTGATTACGGCACTTAACTACTGTTGTCGAGGATGCGGGATCGGATCCAGATCGCTTCTCGATGGCAGCGAAAAGCAAGGCGCTGTGTGCTGTGCGATGTCAATGCACGATAAAACCCTAGGTGGTTGAATTTTTCGGAGCCCTTCATTAGGGTGTCTCTCATAGCCGGAGTCATTTTGGGACGTTAAACCCCACAAAGCAACCAGTATTTCAGTGCGCTGGAGAGGCGCCGGTGGAGCCCGGAGGCGAAAGAACACGGCCCTCATGTAAGTATGCACGGCTTCCCAAAGAAGCGAGCTTCGTTCCCCAGTTTAACAAGACTGGAGACGCTCACCCTGGCACTCGGAACGCGTCGACAAATTCATCCACGCCGACGGACGGTACGGCTCCAACTCGTTCACCGCCCGCAACTAAAGCAGCGCGCGTCGAAGCCCAACGTAGCAAACAACTCCCATCACTTCCTCCAGAAGCACTTCGTGTGATTTTCCGCCCACGCGGAGAGCTTCAATTAGATCGGATCCCAGGCATCAAACTACGAAACGCTATCCAGGAACAGCTAAGACTCTGCTTCCCTCAGATGCCTTCCTCCGGGTCCAACTTACCAACCACACATTCACTATGGCCACCTCGCAGACAGAACTTGCTCTGCGTCTCTCTCAGATCACCTCCCGTAATATTGATGGCAGACATCCCTGTGCGGCGTACACGCCACCCCCCCCCCTCCTGGAGCCACCCGTGGTGTCATCTCACAAGCTTACTGGCAAGAAATGCCTGCGAAAGTCTACCACCACATCGTGCAAGGCGACCCCAACCGCAAGATCTTTGCCGCTAGGAGGATGGGGAAGACTAGCTCTATACTCATTACATTGGACGAAGATTACGTCTCTTATTCCGTCAACTACATGAGCACAATATACCGCTGCACGCCCTACAGAGGCAGCCCGGAAGCCTGTACCAACTGCAGGCAACCTGGATACAGATATGACGTCTGCCATCTGCCTGAGGCAACCCCCCCCCCCGGGGGGGGAAAAAAACCCCCCCCCCCCGCCCCCCCCCCCCCCCCCTGCATTCCCAAATGCATGTTGTGTGAAGGGCCACATCTCACTGGCCACGGCTTATGCAAGGCACGTAAACTTTCTACATCCTGCAAACCTGGTCAAGAAAACAGTGTGCAACCCATGACTCTCAGTTCACAGGACTGGCCCGTACTACATCTCCCGCAAGGCCCTCATTTCCAGTCACAAACCTGGGCCCATGCAGCTGCTCAATCCAACGCGTGCCCTTCGCCACCATCCGCCCACTTTGTTCCGGTTCCGCCACGCCAAGACAACCTCAGCGCAGAAAACGCCCTACTACACCAACGGATTGCGCAGTTAGAAGCCCAGATAAGTGCCACCTCTAGTGTAACCTCTCCTTCCCAAGTCTCCACACTGCCCACCACAGCTAACGCACCAAATGACCCACCTTCACTCATTAGTGCTCTTAGCCATCTGTTTCTTCTGAATCTACTTGCATGGAAACCGAAATAGATCAACCACAATCTCACTGTTCGGTTAAAACAGCTCGCCCAAACTCACCTTTAACTGAAGCTGACCTGCAAATCCTTGTTGAAAAGTTAGAAGTTACCATAACAGAGAGGCTAGAAAGAAAGGTAATGGAACAGTTTGCGACCAAACTGGTAGAACGATTAGAAGCTGTCTTATTCCAACGCATGGAGGGCATGCTAACACATGTAGTCAATGAATTCAGCAGGCTTGAAATGACGCCACAGAAGAACAAACAACACGACGCTTTGAGAATCTAGAGGAGCGTATTACTACCCTCAATAGTCACCAGTACAGACGTCGAAAGACAAAAGCTCCGGAGCATCACAACACAATTCCCACTCCTGCTGCACAAGAACACCCCATTCCCACTCAAGACATACTCCATATTCCCACTGTACAGGATCATCCTCCTCCTGCCTCCTGTTGCAGGTTCCATTATGCCTAAAATCTGTGATGGTGAAACCTACTTCAATGATAACTGTCTAGCAGTTGAACTGCCGGGATTTTGGTCAAAAACGCAAAGTACTTCAACAACTTCTTCATTGCGCAAACGGCCCTGGCGTCCTGGCTCTGCAAGAACCCACCAATCCTATAACCCTCCCGAGTTATGTCCCATTACTTCCTCAATCAGCCACGCCATCCAAAGTTGCCTTTCTAATTAGACGCTCACTTCCTACTATAACTCATATGTTAGCCATAGCAGACCTCGACCATCTCCTCCTGGAATTGGTCCCTCAGCACGCACAGGCCAAGAGCCTTTTCATTCTCAATGTATATAGTCACCCAAAACATCTACATACCAACTTCGAGCGTCTCTTCACGCTGGCCAAAAGAACTGCCAACAAGTGTCCTCTCCTGATTGCGGGTGATTTTAACGCACGGCATACAGCATGGGGATACTCAAGTGATTCTCCAAAAGGCCGCCGAGTATGGCTAGCTGGGCAGCAGGCAGAGCTCTCTCTCATCACTGATCCGACTTACCCCACACGTATCGGCAATAGTGTGTGTAAAGACACACACCAGATCTTACCTTCACTTACCGGCTCCCAGCAGCTACTTGCTGCAGTACCAGAGTGCTTAGGCAGTGATCACTGCATCCTTGAAATCATTCTTAACACTCACCTTCCTCACCATCCACCTAGGGGATCCACTCTCACCAAACGGGATTCATTTCGGAAATGCAGATCTACAAGGACCGCTGCTCCAATTACCGACATCACTGCTTGGAGTACACAATTATAGAAGGATGTCCAGGCAGTCACACGAAAACTTTCGATTGACTGCCCCAGTGACACTGTTCATGCTCGCCTCCCACATCTCTTGGGAGCTAAAGCCAGTCTTGAAAGACGCTGGCAATGTCAAAGATGGAACAGAACCCTCCGTCGCAGGCTGGGTCGACTAAACAAATACATAGACACACACACCAATACGCTTTCGAGGTAAAACTGGGAATCCCTATGCAATTGTCTTGATAGTAACATGAGCCTGCCTCAAACATGAAACCTCTTCCGACATCTCATAGACCTCATGAGCCTGCCTCAAACATAGAAACCTCTTCCGACATCTCATTCTATGACACCACAGAGACATAACCTCACAAAACTGATTGACACTTCCCCCACACCGCAATCACAGCTACTTGAGGACCTGAAGGATCAGTTCAGTTCAGTCGTTCAGTCGTGTCCGACTCTTCGTGACCCTATGGACCATGTCACGCCACGCTTTCCGGTCTCTCACTATCTTCCTAACATCACACGTTCGTTTTTGGGGTTGTACCCTAGCACTGCTTTGCCCATTCTTCTATTTACTATGAGAGCAACCCCATTCCTTCTCTTGGATTCGTGCCCACAATAAAAGACATAATGGTCGCTGGAGTTGAATTCTCCCATTCCGGTCCACTTGAGCTCGCTGATACCCAAGATATCAATGTTCAATCTGTCCTTTTCTCGCTTGACGACATCCAGTTTACCTTGCGTCATAGATCTTACATTTCATGTTGCTATGTGATATATCTCCTTGCAACATCGGACTTTCCGGTCGCTTCCCGACACATCCACAACTGAGCGTCCTTTTGGCTTTAGCCCAGCCGCTTCATTCGTCCTGGAGCTACAAGGAATCGCCCTTTGTTCATCCCCAGTAACGTGTGGGACGCCTTCCAACCTGGGGGGCTCATCTTCCGGCGCCATATCATTAATGGTTTTGTGACTAGCTATAGGGTTTTCTTGGCAGGAAATACTGGAGTGGGTTGCCATTACCTTCTCCAGTGAATCACATTTTGTCAGAACTCTCTGCCGTGACCTGTCTATATTGGGTGGCCCTACACAGCAGAGCTCACGACTTCATCGAGTTTCGCAAGCCCCTCCGCCACGACAAGGCAGTGATCCAGGAAGGGGACCTGAAGGATACATACTTTAATAAACCTTACCAAACCATGTTCCATCCGGAATATAAAGGGCTCCCTAATGACCTTTTAAGTCTGCCTATCACTGAAGCAGAAGTAATGGCAGAACTTCAGAACTTAAATACCTCCTCAGCTCCCGGGTTAGACGGTATAATCAATAAAACTCTGCGCAACTTAGACACCCCCTCCATAGCCGCCTTAACCAATTACTTTAATGAATGCTGGTAACAAGGCACTTTGCTGGCCAAGTGGAAGGAGGCAAAAGCGGTATTTATACCAAAACCAGGCAAGCCGATTTTCCCCACTAATCTTCGACCTATTTCTGTCACTTCTTGTGTCGGAAAATTAATGGAGCAGGTAATTTATACACGACTAAGCAGCTTTCTGGAAGAGCGAGAGCTCCTGCCCAACTACATGTTTGGTTTCCGTCCGGGTCTGGCCACTCAAGATGTCTTCCTACAGCTAAAGCACCATATCCTTGATTCAAAAACTCGCGATACACGTGCCATTCTCGGAGTGGACCTCACCAAAGCATTTGATAATGTAACACACTGACATTCTTAGTAATCTACAAACGCTATAAGTAGGCAGCCACATGTATAGCTACATGAGGGCCTTCCTCAGCAACCGAACAGCGACTCTCACACTGGGCCCTCATACGCTTCCAAACATCAAGCTCGGTGCTCGGGGAATACTTAAAGGTGCGATCGTTTCCCCGATAGTCTTAACATTGCCCTTATTCATCTCCCAAAAACACTGTCGAGATGAGATTCCAGAAATACATTTCGCCCTTTATGCGGATGACATTACTGTCTGGGCATGTCGAGGCAGTGACGCCACCATAGAGACTCCACTCCAAACAGCCCTCAACACCATTGACAGCTACGTGAAGGAGAGAGGCTTATCATGCTCACCGTCTGAATCTCAACTCTTCCTTTACCAACCCAAATCCACACATATCTCACTCTGAGCCCAAACAATACCCGTAGCAACTAAAATCAGAGTACTAGGAATGACTCTCTACGCCAATGGAGCACATGGAGATGTAATCAAAACAGTCCAGACTCATGCTCATCAAACTATTCGACTCATCCGTCGTGTAGCACCTCGGAAAACACGCCTTCATGAAAGAAATACATTTCGCCTTACACAAGCATACGTTACCAGCAGAGTCTCATACGCTCTTTCATACTTACCCCTCACTAGCAAGGGACGTGATCGAGTGAACGCTTTACTCCGCAGTAGTACAAGAACAGCCCTGCGCCTTCCTCCCAGCACCTCAACACTCCGCTTACTCAAAACTTGGGGCCCATAATATGTATAACGAACTCCGTGAAGTCACGCTGACAGCCTAGACGGCCCGCCTTTCGCGTACATCAGCAGGTCGCGCACTGTTCTCTTCTCTACATATATCCCCAATAGGACTCCCATCTATAGGCACCCCATTACCTCCTGCAATTCGCTCCAACATTTTGGTACCCCCTTCCCAAAAACATGAACCTATAACGGGATGAGAAACGTAGAACAGCTAGGGCGCAAGCCTTACACAGATAATACGGAGGAGACCCCAGTGTAGCATATGTAGATGCAGCCACCGATGCGAACACCCATCGTAAGGTACTATCAGTTACTATCAGTCATGCAAAACTTCTCTCTGCTTGCTCAATTCTCACCGATTCTGCAACAGAGGCTCAGGAAGCAGTCATTGCGCGAGCCATGACATCCACACCCACTGCGAAAATAATTTCGGATTCCAAAACAGCTATCCTGAACTTTGCCAATGGTTTAGTGTCATCCAACACCCACCGCCTTTTGCGTTTTTGGCAACCCCGACAATCTGTCACCATTATTTGGACACCCGCGCATGCGGGCCTTCCCGGTAATGAGGAGGCTCCCTCCCTGGCCCGAAGTCTCACTTTCCAGGCTGGGGAGGAACAGTCTTCCTCAGATGCCGGGGAGTACCTGCTGTCCTTTCGTGACATCCTTACATGCCACCGCGAAAATAGGAAGACTTACGCAACCCCTGCCCTGAATCTTACCATACCACAAGCTGCCCATTAGCGCAAGCTACAAACGCGCACAGTCCCATACCCCATACCCCATTCTCCTCCACGCCCGCTTTCCTGACCAGTTTTCTTCTTCCTCCAAGCTCTGCTGCAAACCTGGCGACTTTCTACACATATTACTCACCTGCCCCTCATTCCCTCATCCTCCTTCACCAGAGGTGGCCCTAGATTACTGGGAGAAGCTACTCATCAGTACCTCCTATAAGGACCAGCGCAAAGTCATTACATGCGCTCTCGCTCGGATAGCCCTCCAAGGGCTTTCTTTTGCTTTGTAAGAGGGCCCGCCGTGCATAGAGGGGGCTCTCAAGTATCATGTAGGGGGCAACGCCCCCACCCTCTGTAATATTGGCAATAAATGTTTCTACCACCCCCACCCGTCAGCAGCGAACAATCGTTTGGCTCGTGCCGCATGTGTGGTGTGCTTGGCATCGCTATCTAGAGCTGTGATCTGCAAGGTCATTAAATGCTAAGTGGCGCGCGATGTACCGTCACGATGGGTCATGACGTTAACAGGCGATTCATGCGTATACGAAGCCGACCTCGCCGGGCGTCCGATCCAGGCGTCTGTGCGGCGCCTTTCAATTGCCGCTTCCTCGAACGGCGCATCACACAGCAAACAGAATCAGACCGATATGTCTAGGATGCGTTAGTGCAGCAAGGAGGAGGTGCTTAACACTGTCCCGAAATACGGAGAAAACGCCTTGGTCGCGCTCGACCTTAAAGTGGCATTCGACAATTTCAGTCACAGGGCAGTGGTATACGGGGTCTGCAACTTAGATTGCGGGCAAAGAATACGCAGCTACGTGAAAGCCTTCCTGCCATCATTGGAATACAGCCACCATTGATATAGGAGGCATCAATACAGACACCTTCCACACCCCCAAAATGGAACACCGCAAGGCTCATTGATATTGTCTATGCTCGACTTAGCAAAGAAACTCGAAGAACTTAAAGGAGCCAGGCATGCTATCTACGCTGGTGCCATCACGATCTGGGGGACCAGGGGATCCTTAGGAGAAAAACGAGACTCTGTGCAGATAGCAGCAGACCCTGTCAACGCATACGCCCGACATTGCGAACTTGAATGTTCCCCGGAGAAAGCTGAGGTTCTCAGAGTCTACAGAAGAGGGTACGACCTGCACAATTCATTAGACGTCTATATAGAAGGGAACATGCCGGAAGTGAAGCAAATCAAATTTCTAGGCATGCGGATACAAAGCAACTGCCATGTAGATCAAAGAATCAGGCAGCTTACAAATATCACACTGCAGATCACACGAATGATCGCAAGAATCTCCAATAGAAGACGAGTCATGTCCGAGGAGGACGCATATAGGCTGATACAGGCCCTCGTTGTAAGTCGCATTTTATATGGTGTCCCCTACCAAATTGCGCTCGTACAGGAAAAGGAAATGCTGGTTGTGTTCGACAAGGGGCCGCGATGTACCGTCACGACAGGTCATGACGTCGCCAGGCGATTCATGCGTAAACGAAGCTGACCTTGCCGGGCGTCCGATCCAGGCATCCGTGAGGCGCCCGACCGCGGCGGCTGCGTTTCGATGAAGGCGAAACGAAGAGGCGTCCGTGTGCTGTTCGATGTCAGCGCACGCTAAAGATCCCCAGGTGGTAGCAATTACTCTGTAGGAGGCGAAACGAATTGGCGTCTGTGTGCTGTGCGATGTCAGCGCACGTTAAAGATCCCCAGGTGGTCGAAATTACTCCGGAGCCCTCCACTACGGCTCCCCTTTCTCTCTTTCCACTTCAACTCCCGCCTTCCTCCCTTCCCTTATGGCGCGGGTCAGTTGTCTACAGAAACAAGTGTGGCAGATAATGCGCCTTTCCCTTCCTGTTAACTAATTATTAATATCTTATTAGAGGCATTCCTGTTGTTGTTGTGGCTGCAGGAATAAGGAAACGAAAATGCAAGGGCCTGCTACTGGCTATGTTGCTGAGCCACCTCCGCTGCCTCGTGCAAACAGAAGAGAAAACAGATAAGAAAAAAAAGAAAGAGGGAGAGATCACCTGCCCCAGCCCCGAAAACCCTACAAATGCGCTCTTGGACTACCGGTCAACACCTCGACGGAAAAATTCTCCAAACTGGTATAAACAACACAATGTAAGAGCACATCGAGGCCCACCTTCTCGCGCAGAATATAATACTCATGCAGACACAGACGGGAAGGAACGCTCTAAATATACTGGGCATGAGAGATGTTTGCACAGAAATAAATAGCACGGGGAGCAAACCAAAGGAAATAAGAGAGATCATTTGGGTCAACCCGATTCTGAAAAACGTGCATCCAAGAATACACAAGGCCAGAGGAGAGACAAGATAAGAGGCACACGAAAGAAGGTTCGCAGGGAAAACATATTGTACGTCGACGCGACCACATACAATGAACAATACGGAGTGGTAGCCAGCGTGGTTGATCGTCAGCTTAGGGAAATGAACTGTGCCTTGATCAAGAGCAACAACATTCTCGAGGCTGAGGAAGCTGCATTCACTCTCGCTATCACCCATCAGGGCGAGGAGGCTACTACACAAACAATTACGGACTCGCGAGAAGCGTGCACAAGGTATAGCAGTGGACGCATATCCACTGTGTCCATCTGCTTACTCAAGGCAAGAGAGAGAGAGAGAAAACCTTCATTACACGTAGGAATTCAAGGCAAAAATCACCTTTTCGAGATTCTTCACAATGTGGACACCAGGCCATGAGACTGCCAAAGGTAACCAACATGCCGACGCCAATGCCCCAGCATACGCCAACCGGTAGGCGCGCAACGACGGGGAACTGGACGCAGTCACTAGACGCTATGGAGCCATCCTTGACCATCAAACAGCCTTAAGGAGGATCTACCCACCTCCCCACGAATACCTTAATAGGGAGCAGTCGGTTGCCTAGAGACAGCTACAGACTAACACATACCCCAACCTGAGTCTACTCAGTAAAACCCATCCCACAACATATGAGAATAAATGCCCACTATGCGGGGAAGCCCCTACACTCTACCATGTACATTGGCTTGTCAAAAATACAGGTAGCGCCAATAAACGCCACACCAACACTGGAGCAGTGCGAGGCTGTGCTGTCCTGCTCGACGCCTGATGACCAGCTCAAAGTGATTGACTGAGCGCGCAAGGACGGCCAAGGCCACTGGGGCCCTGGACTGAGGGCCCCACCCATGCCGGGAGAATTCCTTTTGTCTGAATAAAGTTTTTCATTCAATCATTTCTTTATTCATTCATACAGCAGGCATCAGCGGTGTTCGAAACTGACTTACAAAATAGAAAAGGCGCAGTATCTGTCACAATTCTCCGCTGACACATGACACAGGAAGAAAGGTCGCTGTGAAAGAAGAGAGGGAGATATTGTGCTGTAGTGGAGGGCTGCGATCAATCGCGCTATAATTGCTTTCACCTCATCGCACATTAGTGGTCCAAAGTGCCCTCTAGAATTTTTAGTGTTTTGTATAAAGGAGCACAACATACGGAAATAACCAGTGCTATCCAACATCAATTTTCTTTGGTATCAGTAAGATGCTTTCGTATTGCCTGAAACATTTTTGGCATCAGTTTTATCATGTACAATACAGGTGATTACTCCGACATGTCCCTCTATTGCGAAAAAATTTCTTAGCATGTCCAATTTAAAAAAAAAAAGGTAGCTGACTAGATTTTTGCGCGCTTCCACTGACCCGAGGTAAAAGGCATCTTGTTCAAATTAGCTAATGAAAGAAATATGTTCAAGTATTTTTAATTTTCACCTCAAGGGGGTCTATTGCATTTGTACAATTGGTTCTCATTGTCTAAATATTGTAGTCAAGAAAAAAGTCCATAAGAAATTAGCATTGTTTCAACTAAAGTTGAACCGAATTAGTCGCGTGAAAGCACGGTCTAATTCGGTTTAACTGCTGGTCGGTACTGTCTTTCTTTTTCTGCTCCAAGTTGCGATTTGGTTATGCTCTAGTATATACACATTTGGTTACGTGTTCACATTTACGGCGTCTTCTCTCCCGTTCCAACTCAGCCCGCCGGCCACGGCGCGCCTCTTCGGCCGAAACACCAGAAGCACACGGCTGAGTCGCCATCCTGGCGCGGTCTGACGTGCCGTAGCAATTGTGTAGTGCGCATATGCAGGCAATCACGGCACGCAGATAGATTCGAATCGCATTTCGTGGGGGTTGATTCACTGTTGCTGCCACACTAGCGAGACAATCCTGTCGTCCAGCTAATCAGATAATGACCCAAGTCCCGTGGCGTGACCGAGGGGAATTTTATCAGCGTCAAGTCGACACATCTATTAAAGACACCGGGTGCGCGGTCTCCTCTCCACCTACCTTTGTGCAGCCTCTTTTGGGCCCACCATGCACCTCGCAGTTGGCGCTTGACTACGGGTGAAGTGTTGCTGTTTGCTTTCTTAAGGTCACACTCGAGATCAAGCCACGCACATCCTGAAGGCCTGGTTAGACCTCGAAAAATAGTGCATTTTCACTAAATTGCATTTGCACAGGGTCCCACACGCAGAAATTACATCACCTGAATGCCCAAAGTTCAGTAATTGCTGAAAGGCTGTGCATAGTGGCTCCGATACGCTGCACTCGCGAGCGGTATCTGAAGCTCTCACATAGCGTTACGAAGTTTCGTGACCTGTAAACACTCCAGGAAGCGCATTAGCTGAGTACGAGCGTTATCTATTAATGCGGTGGTTATCACTTTAATGGCGCTAGTCTAAAAACCTTAGATAATATTTGTGTACTTGGAGAGGATAAAAAACACACGAATACGATCCTTCATTTCGATATATCAGGCCCTCGAGCATTTCTGCATGTTTTCACTACTATACTGTGGCTGCGTGGTCAAGTGTTGTACAAGAGTTTCACTGATAACAGCTACCTGGCATCCTAATGCTGTCATGATATTTTGGGAAACATTAGAGGGATGCTCCAGCTTCGCCTTCAGAGTAAACACAATTGTGGTATGGAAAGGCAGTGTTAAAACATCGCCTCTTCGTACCAATTTTTTATTACTCAGTACAAATTATTAAATATTGCTAGCTTTCTTGGGATGCGAAGGCGTTTGTTTTTCACGTTTTGGGCGGGTAATAATGAGTAAATTGCTTTATACGAAAGTAAAAGAGTAGCATTTTCACAGTTACCTGTAGATATCTGAATCACGCCGTAAGGGAAGAAACAGCGCTTTAACTTCAGGCCTCTGATTTTGCTCCGGGTTCCTAAAACTTCCGACAAGAACAAGCCGAAAGTTCGGTTCAGCGACGGATTTTTGAAGGGAAAGCCTTTAATGGCTCCTACTGTCGTCGACAAATGCTATCCGCATGAACGGCCCATCTGATTGGTCGAGAGAGAAGTGACGTCACCAGCTGCCAAATCTGAAACGACCAACCAGAAGTCTCATCTTGTCTAGCGTTCCTGCCATCTGCAATCCGACGCTTGAATGCTCTCCAAGTAACGCCATGCGACAGGAGCGATGGTGTACCGTCCAAACTCACGCTTGTCGAAGTGTGTGTGAGAAATACTGCGCCTTTCTTTTCCTGTAAACCAATTATAATTATATATAGCACTGCAACGAAGGCCGATAAAGGACAAACAAGGAGAGGCAAATGATAGGAGAGGAAAGCAAGGCTTTCGTCATTCTCCTCTTAACAGCCTTCTAATCCAAATTTCTTGCATATACTCAGTAAGAGCACTGACGTAGTCATCATCCAGGTTTCTTAAAACTTAGTTATCCCGTTAGGAACCGGGGCCGATTTCGTTTTTAGTCCCAGTATTTCTGCCCTGACCTCCGCCTCTGTGATGGATGCGTCCAGCTCCTCGTTGGAGTCCTACTTTGGGAAGGGGGCACTATGAGTATATCGCCATTGTACATGTTGATTAGTGCATCCATACATTCTACGTCTGAACCCTTAAACGCGTGCTTGGCTTTTGATAATCTAATTCCTGATTGCGATTTTGAGTTGGTTGGATCTAATAGGTGCCTCAACAGACCCCACGTTCTGGAAAGGCTCATGCCCTCTTCGATCTTGTCGCATCTGCTGCACCAATTCTGTTCACATAACTTGACCACATAATTTTCAATTTCTTTGTTATGCCTAGCTATCCTCCTTAGAAGATTACGGTTTCACTTTTGCTTCTTTAGTCTGCGCTCCATACCATGTTTTGCCTCCCACATGTGAAGCAGTTTGCTATTAGCTATCTCCGGGCATCGTCCCCTTCAAGAGTATTTGTTGCCTCTCCAAAGTGACGCATGAGGGCCTCCGTCTATTTTTCTATGTTTGCAATCTTCCGTGCCGCAGCCTTCTCTCGCATTTCTTTAAATAGTTCGGCAGTGGAAGTCGGCAAGCGTAATTTTAATCCCAAAGCCGGGCAAACCCCCGAAACTAGAAAATCTAAGACCTATTTTTGTAGCCTCATGCATGGGGAAATTGATGGAGCATGTAGTCGAGACACGACTGAAGCGCGTTATGGAGAAAAACGACCTGTGGCCGCACGAGATGGTCGGCTTCCGACCGGGTTTTAGCACGCAGGACGTGATGCTCTGACTCAAATATGGCATAATCGACTCGCGTTCTAGAGACGCCAAAGTGATTCTCGGCCTAGACTTGACAAAGGCGTTTGATAAAGTTAAACACGAAGCGATCCTCCACGTTCTCCAAGAAATCGGAGTAGGTGAACGAACATATGAGTACATCAAGGACGTTTTGTCAAACAGAACCGCCTGCATGAAGTTTCAAGACATTCAGTCCCCCACAGTGAAGTTAGGAAGCAAGGGTACACCGCAGGGCTAGGTTCTCTCCCTGTTCTTTTTCAGCGTGGCGATGAGGGGCCTCCCAGAAGCTCTGAGGAGCATAAAGGGCCTAAAGTTCACTATTTACGCGGACGACATCAATCTCTAGATTAACCAAGGTAGTGATGCGAGAATTCAGGAGCGCTTGTAGGCGGCGGAGGACACTGTCGTAGACTACGCTGCCAGTAGGGGTTTATCATGCTCGCCGCAAAAATCGGAATTATTCATCTATAACCCAAAGTCACTCCGATGCAAGCGCAGCTGGGAATTTGACAATAAAGAGAAGGGAAACCAATTCCAAAGGTAGATCAAATCAGAATCTTATACCTATTTATTCAGGAGAATGGATATAAGATGGAACAATAAAAAAGCTAGAGGGATTAGCCACGCAAGCCATTGGCATATTTAGAAGGATCGCGTTGAAACGACGGGGCCTGAAGGAAACAAGCTTGCTTAAACTAAGCCATGCTTACGTAATACATCGCGTAAGATATGCCACACCGTTCTTAAATATCAGGTCGGAGGAGAAGAAGAGATTAGGCTCTCTCATTCGACGGTGCATAAAGGGCTAACCAATTACCACATCGACAGAGCAGCTCCTTTCTATGGGAGTGCACAATAGCTGGGACGAAATAGCGGAGGCTGTCAGAGTTTCGCAGCTGGCAAGATTAAGTCGAACGACCGCGGGCAGAGCTATACTCGAAATGGTAGGCCTGCAGACAGATTGGGGACTACGAGAAAAATCAAGTATCCCACAAGACTGCTGAAAAAATATAATCATTCCCCCCCTCCCTCGCAACATGCATCGCATATTCAATACAGAGAGGAGGGAGAAGAGAGCAGAAGCACTCATCAGACGCTTCGATTTGATGGACAGCTAGTCGGTTGTGTACGTGTATGCGGCAAGTGGCAAAACGGGGGCCGCGGTCGCCTCGGTGATCGACGGCCGAGGTGCCCCGGTATAAGCCGCCACCATTAAAAGCCGCAACGCTGAAACGGCTGAAGAAGTTGCGATAGCGCTCGCTTGCGTCAGAACGTAAGCCAATTTCATAATAAGCTATAGCAAAACGGCTATTTGAAATTTTGGAAAGGGTAGGGTCTCGCCGGAAGCGGCAATGATCCTGGCCAGTAGACGACTAAACAGAAAAGTTCGCCTAATTTGGGCCCCTGCACACACGTCCGTTCCTGACAACGAAGCAGCCCACGAGTTAGCTCGAGCTCTCTACTTCCGGGTAACTGTGAAGACGGCCGACTGCCGGAACATGGACGAGCGTCTGCAAAATTATACGGATATTCTTCAGAATTACAGGTTAAGCAGGAGACTGGTGCCACCACCGGATAAAAGTCTAAACAACAAGGAAGGAGTCGCATGGCGGCACCTGCAAGCTGGGAACTTTGTAAACCCGGTCTGGGCATATTATGTCCAAATGGACGATAGGAGAAACGATAAATGCAAGCACTGTGGGGAGTGAGGGACCCTCGACCATATAATCTGGCTATGTACTAGCTCCCTAAGGGATAAAACAAATATACATTGTAGAGAAGCCTGGGAAGCCCTGCTGCGGAGCGAGGTCCCTGCTCCACAACAACAAGCCATCCGCCTGGCGGAAGAAGCCGCGAAGAGCCAAGACCTCTTTGCCTGCTTCTGATCGCGGAGGTCTCGGCTCTCGCCCCTTAGGCCTGCGTGCCGGGTGCGGAGATTGGGGGCCTCCTTATCTGGCGGAAAAATAAAGTTGTTATCACACCACAAGAGCCTTCTAAGAGACCTTCTAATTTTTGACCGAACGAGCTGTGTACACTCTCACATATTATAATTTGTCTTGAGATATTTAAAAGAGGAAGGTATCCGACAAATGTTCCTGCCTCTTTCAAACTTACGCTCTGAGCACAGGATTACGCTGAATTTTCGTGATTACATCCTGTTTAATTCATGTAGGCACTGCCCTTACAATGCTGAATCAATTAGTGGGGTATGGGCCACAAGCGCTCTGTAAAGCCGCCGGGAACTCTTTAACCAATGTGCGACTGTTTGCACTGAAAGTATAAAGTTATACGTTTCTTGGCTTAAAATCAGCAATTATGAGCTTTTGGCCAGAAGATATTCCATTATATGCTCATATACGCCACGAGATTGAACATTCTGTGTGCATTGTATTTTTCTAAATTCTTCAGCGCGCGTGCTTGAAGCAATGGAACAAAACACTCATCTAGGTTTTCTAAACAAATCTGCTGTCAATACCCGCCCATGAATTTAACCTACCTGGCGTAATCCGACCTATCTCTGGTGCCAGGTCACGTAGAATGAGGCGGCGGTAATTAGAGTTTACATTTGTTTACTTTTCGTTGATGATGTATAAAAAGGGCCTATATTTAAAATCGGTGGCACTCTTCGGCTTGCGTTCTTTCGAATACATTCTGAGAAGACCTGCGAGGACGATTACTGCTCGTAAGTTATTGTCTTCAACTTCCTTACGTAAAATGAAAATTTCTGCTCAAAACCCATCTTGTCAGATTGCTTCACAAGAATAGCCAGTTTTCCACTAGTAACTAAAAAGCGAAATCTTCTGAGTTTCTGGTTGGTGTCTCTGCCATTGGTTTCGATAGTGCTTTGAGTGTCCTTGAACCCATCACCATAGAAACATTCTATTGCACTATTAAAACGCATAATCCTTTGAAAAGATATAAAATTGAACACTGCACGTAAATTGTTCCCAACGTCATCTTCTTGGTGTACAACTTCTGACAGCATTCACAAGCAAAACGCATTTATATGTTCACATATTCTGTACGCTAAATGATATAGTTTATAATGAGAACGATGAGAGTCTAAAATGTTTTACTGCCTCTAAAGTAACTGCTTGCTATGTTCTATTGAATACCCAAATATGGATGTAGACATTGTGGTGAGTGTCAAGTGGCATCGAAAGATTTGGTGCCTAAACCTTGGTCTTTATCTCTTATCTGCTGAAAATTGCGCACATGTTCTGTCTGCACACGTTTCATAAGCCATCATTTTATTTTTCCGTGGCATTATTTATTAGAACACTGCAAGAATGAAGCTCCTCATCGCTGCTGTGCTGGCATGTATTGTCTTGGCTGGCGTGAACTCGCGTAAGTAGAACCTGTCTTGAACTGGAGACGTATTTTTTTGCATTATGTTTTGCACTTTTCGAGCAAATCCGACTACCTGCCCTTTTAGTCCTACTTGATTGTCGGCTAATTCCATACTATTCTGGCAGAAATTTGTTTTTGTACGTTTTCACCGCCTGTGTATAGATTTGATAACCTCTTTCCAGTGTTGCGAGCTGGACTAACCGCAACAAGAGAAGAGGACTTCTAGAAATGGCTCACCGACAACAATAAGAGCAGGAGCCTTCTCCGGCTCGTTACAGAAAATATTTTACACGGGTTTTTATAATATATGCCTTATAGCAAGCTTGAGTAATAAAACATAATTACTTGATAATGTGTGAGGAGATGAGCTCATTGTAAGCAAGTTGGAACGACAGTATCAATGACAGAAAAAAGGTAATAGCATGAAGAACCATTGATGAGATTGAAGCAGGTGGTTCGAGTATAACTTCGCCTTCTCTTGATGCTGTAGACGACGCGCTAATGAAATTGGTCGTCGGCTTTGCTAGTGCATAATTCGAAACTGACAATCAAGAGAGAATTCTTCGTGTAGAATAAATTGCTATAGCTTTAGCTCACGTTCTTCTTTTTCCTCGTGAGCTGATCGCATGTTGAAGAACTTCTTCATTGTAGAACGTGTATCACTCGAAATGTGTGAATCCGCAGAAGAGAGTAAGACTGATCACCTTTATCTCAAATTTTCAGAGGATCCAGTATGCCCTGGAGTGAATTGCGAGGTCGGAGCCAATGTGGCATGCCTGATTGCGGCGGACAACTGTCAATGCTTCTGCGGTGAGACGCTGACGTTCTTACTTTCAATTACCAAACTCCGTGTTGCTGTTCAGGTATACGATGTAGATCAAGCATGCATACGACAGGCCGTTTGGAAACGCCACAAGTGAAACAAATGGAAGAGTGTCTGGTGTGTTTAAGGTTTTTTCCAAGGCCCGAAACGAGCGATTTACCAGTTACCTCCATAACGGTTTTGGAGCAGAGCCATTTAAGTTGCAACTTTTTCTATTAAAGTATGCAGGCGAGAAGCGGGGTCCAGCCCCGCAGAAGTGTGTTGTTTGTTGCCGAAATTGTTATATGTTTATGAGTTAAAATTTGGCCGCACCTCTCATTTGAGTCACGTGGTTGATAACATTTTGTACCCTTTTGCATTAATTTTATCTGTGGTATGTTTAGGAATAAGGTGATTGTTTCGAATCAAAGGACCGAGATAAAAGTAGTCCACTATTTTTTTTTTTCACGAAGCCTTCAACCAATGAACATCAATGCTGATGACATGCATGCTCACTGTGAAGAAAGGCATGCACTTAGCGCAGCTACTCTGATCAATGTAAGGAAATTCACATGTATCTGAGCCTAAGGAACAACTATTATAGTAAAATGATCCCTCAATGGCACGAACGTCATTATCTGGCATCTGCAACGACCTTCGGCTGATTCAGCGCAACATGAACCAAACCAAAGCAAATTACTGTATCGAACTAAACTATAACTTCCATTCTTGTGTCCAAGCCAGATAAATTAAGTACAGACTTAGGACTAAACTCTGTAAAAATGGTTTGTAGGGCGAAAACTTTTGTTATTCATTACCGCTGCGTCAGATATTCGCTCATAAAAAAATATTCAATTGATATAACGACCAATTGAAGTTACTGTTACTGTTGATTCTTTAAGCACATCATATATTGCTTTGAAACAGATTTCACAGTTAAAATTGTATTCGAAGAAATAAAATATAACTATACTTCCCGATTTAGAATCCAAATATAATAAATAATACTCTTGCTACTAACCACCTTTTTAAGTGTCATCAAAATGCATATTTCTGCATTATTGTGCGCCCTTTTAATCAAGCCTTCATAACCTATGTTATACTAACGATGTTTTTTTTTTGTTTTTTTTCCCCAGTGCTTGAAGACCCGTGCGACTATTTGCGTCAGACGTACGCCTGGCAGTGCCCATCGCAAGAGATGCTGTGCTCTAGTGACGCAACTACGTGCACATGCCGCTGTGGTACGCAACCTTTTCTACATGCGACCATGTTCTGAGTTTCCTGCTTTTTTTATGGCTCGACAGTAATTTTTTTTTCCGTGAACCAGGAGTGCGATATATTTGTTCCATGGCTGAATATAATATTGTGCTGGGGGGATAGCTGTTTACCTGTAGCTAATTAATAAAGTCGATTAGGCAGAAATGCACCTATAAACACTATTTTGTACTTTCAAAGATTACACTATTACAGGTTTCCTTTTACCACCAATTTCAGAGTAAAAGTTTTAATTATGGGTATTGTATTTAACGTTTGCATTGTTCCTACGGATGTTGTCAGGTATGTTTTATTTATGCCCTGCTGAATTCATTTAATCTGCACCTGTTACATCAAAGCAACGTAAAAGCTATAGAGCCTATTCACGTGATGTCATTGCTGCTTTACTGGCAACCATGGCAAGCACAACACAGCATGAGAGACGGAGAAAGAAAGAGAGAGAGGGCCTACAGCGAATCAGGGTAGGCGTCGGTGAAATTCGAGCTCTGTTTGGACGGAACGGCGTTCCAAACGGCGTCTCAAGTATCGGACAAATGAGCGGCGCGCAGCAGGGAGGACGCTGATAGACCGGTGCCGAAACGTCGGAAGCATTTTTTGCATGCTCTTAGTTTCGAACTGCCCAACGTTATGGCGTCTCCGTAATACAGGGTTGCCTCAACTTCCGCCTGCTAAACCTGATAGTGAATACGGTCTATACGCAAAACTGCTCATTCGTTACAGGCAGTATATAAAGCTTGAAAAGAAATAAAATAAGAGGTTTGTGGAGGTAACATCAGGGAACTCTCAAAAATTAGACATATTTTTCTTGTGTGCGAGCTGGTGTAACATGAAGTACACGTTATGCGTTCCCTGGGGATGCTGGAAGCACGTTTCATATTTTGGCAAATGTAGTTCCTCCTCTACGCTCCAAATGCATGTTGCCAGAGATCTAACAAGTGTCGTTTTGCGCGCCTAAGATGCATGCTGTTTCGTACATTTCAGGCCCTACGAAGCCGTGAGGTAATCAAAGATGAAGAGAAGACTGCTCCAGCAGACGTGTACCATGTCTTTATCGCGGCGGTCGGCAGCAAATATTATGGTCTGAATAAAATGTTTGGAAATGGCATATTGAACGCGCGTTCTCATAGGCTTTGAACTCTTCTGTCGCGTTTTAAGAGCTAGGAAAAGGCACATGCGCTTAGCTACAGACAACAAAAAAAGATACTTACCCCTTATACGCCCACGGAAACCAGAAAGAATATTTCATTGTCATTCTACCGTTTTTTGACGTAAAAGTTTATGCTGCTGGTCGTCTCGTTCCGGCTCTTCTATTACACCTGTACGATACATGCGTGGCAGCGCTTTAACAGTTAAAACGCCAAAATTTTTCTTGGTGGCAAAATTCACCAAATTCTACGAACGCTTTCGCTGACAGCGGAGCAATGGTCGGCGGACGATGTTGTTGTCGGTCGCCGTAGCCGAGACCATGCAGTGAGGCAATGTATAGAACTCCTTAGCTTTGTACCGGAAAAGACATATGGGATCAGGACCACTGCTATACTTGTGCAACAGTAGTATGCCTGCACAAGTGCGGAGCCTTCGGCAATGGCGTCTCCCGCTAGCGCGCCAGGCGACGAACTGCGCTGCTCTCTCTGCCTGTCCTACTCGTCGCGAGGCCTCGCCGGTTTCGTCGGAAGGCTCTTCGGAACGGGTCAGCAACTCAACGCTTCAAAAATGTTCGTATTCAATCACCGCTTTACTTTAGAAAACTTATCTCATAATAAAATAAGCTAAATGGAACGTGTGTTAATGGCGATTCTCCACAATCGGCCTAATTTGTTCTCAACAAGTAGCGCCGACGACTGTTCCGTGCCGCTTGCAGCATTGCTTGGCCCACTAGATCATACCGGCGCTTCGTAGTGTTTGTACACGCGTTCTGCGATATAAGCAATTGTTGATTTCAGTTCACTGTTGCCAAAACTATACTAGATGTGCATTTTCATTCGCTGAATCTTGTGAAAATTTTCTCAACAATTGCCAAATTCGCAGCGGCGCTCAAAACGGCGTCCGAGAGCGATGCCTCGATCAGTACCATTCAAGCTATACGCTCGCGAGAATTTACACGCGCTCCTTCATAGTAAAGCCTCTCCCGCTTTTAAATTATTCTCAGCCACTCGCATAGCGCAGGAATTTGGGCGAAATTGTAGCGAAGCGAGCGGTCGACATCGGCACTGCTACGAGAAACAAGTTGTCGGAGAGCGAGTTGGCGATAACTGCTCGCAGGCGACAACAGCATGTTTCCGAATAGTTGGTTTGGCGCGGCTTGACAGGATCGCCAAAATGACGCAAACATAATTTTTAGGGTCACGGATGCAGTTTCCCAGCTGTTTCCGCAGTGTGACTCCGTTATGAGAGCGTATGGCGGAGTCACACTGCAAAAGGAGTAGACGACGCGCCTACTCGTTCACGTCATAAGTTTTTGGGGCACGTGACATTTCAATGGTATGTCTTCTGGTTTTTTACGTCAAGTAAAAATCCGGAAACTATGAATCGAAACTAAAACTTCTACCTAGAAATAATACGATAATAAATTATGTGATGTGATTTTGTACTTCTAACACAGTGCTGTAGACTTGCAGAATCGCTAGGAACTATTTACAACGCAAACGTATACTGCACGAAATTTTGGTGTCTCTACCCCTTTAAGGCTTCGCTCTCCGAAAATTCGACTTCAGCGGCCGTAAACCGGCTTTGTCGTTGTGAGCGAAAAATCACGAGTATGTTGTTGGCAGGCGGTAGATGGCAGCACTAACTGGACGTAAGCTTGACTCACATTATTATAATTCTGCAGTGGTAGGACCAGAAGTGGAAATTAAAGAGCACTAATGGCACGACTTAAAACGAAAAAGACGTGATATTGTGCGTCCTGTAATTTATTCACAATCTAAGAACGCATGCAGGTACTCCCGGATAGGATGTGAAAGCCTAATGTTAAAATACTGCTAGATATATATAACGGCTCAGAGGCACCTATTTCTCCTTAAAGAAAGTAACAATATCCCAAAAGAAAAGGGCATCAAGCAGTTTTTCATGGTCACTTAAAGTTTGTTCACTGCCTGCATACATGACGTATTTAAGCGCTTGGATTGTGACCCTTAACGTGAACAAGACTTCATCGAGAATAGAATTATAATGTGCGAATCTCTGATGGCACTGCAGGGGTAATTAGAGCAGTCTAGTAATTACAAATATTTGTCAATATAGTAGAGAGCTAAAGCAGAACGGTGAGCAAGAAAGTAAACTCGCAGAAGACAAAATTATTTCTCAACAACTTCACAAAGAAGGAGCAATTCAAGATATCTAGAGGGGCGTTGCAGCTGTAAAAGAATGTATGAAATTAGAATGTAGCAAGTGCTGATTGCAGATTCAGGGGACGAGAGTGTAGTTGCTAGCATAATATGGAACAAATGGAGCCGATTTGGCGGTTGCCCTCACTTGTACAGACATCATCATCACAGTATTCATCAAGAAAAAACTTCTGTAGCACCTCTAAAACACTGCATCTATTCGCTAATATTTAGTATAACCGAGAACAACGCTGCAAGGGGCTATATGGAAAAGAACGGGATAGGTGCCGCGTTTGAAGCAGGAAGCGAGCAAAATAAATGAGCAAAACATTTCAGTTGGTGACTGTCCAATGAAAATTTAAAGAAAAGTGGGCATGGGCTGGGCACTCAGTGCCAATGTGAGATATTCGATGTCGTTAAGCATAAAGAGGTATGCCAAGAGGGAAAGCAGCGGTAGTAACGGGCGCGGAAAGTTCAGTAGACGGATGAAATGACCTTCGCAAGCAGCCAAAAAAGTTACCATGAAGCTGGCCCTAGACCCGATTGTTCGGAGTAATATGAGAAAAGCGTTTATTCGGGAAACGTTGCCGTCAGTTTGATGAAGTTTATAAAGTGTTAATTTGAATCAGGTACAGTTTTCGGGCGTAATGAAACAAAATACAATATTTTGAAACGCTACAAAAAAGTTCGCACACAAGGAGGTCTCGAAGTAATGTTTCCTGGACGACCTTGCTTTCAGATGGAAAGCAAAATTGATGTACCAGATTGACAGAGTAGTTGAACTATTGGCAAAATCTTACTTCGAATGCACTCCGCCGCAACAAAGAAATTATAGAATAATTAACAAAGACACATTTTTTTAGGCATAGTTAAGGGCAAGTGGAGGCAGAATAACAAGAGTGAAAGAACAAAGAAAGAAGGAGAGAAAGCCAACATTAAGGGATTATCTAAAATACAGCACTCCAAAGAGCACACTACATATAATCGATTATTTATGTCAGTGAATGCGATTGATTAAACCTCTGTGGAGTCATTACAGCCAAATTAGGAATGTTTGCCTACTCATGGCTTGAATACAGACGACCAATCATTATAGGTATACCGATTAGCTTCTTTTTTTTCTATAAAAGCTTGATATACTTATTGCCTGGTGGTCAGCTGGATGTTTATTATCACCTTGCTTTGCTTCAATAGGAAAAATGCCAGTACTAAATAATAAAACATTACGAGCGTACTGCCAAGAACCTTTCATTTGAAACATCTGATTAGGTCGAGCTCAAGGTAATTTGTTATTAAGCTACAAATACGTTGGTACAAATCTAAAATACGTTGTCCGATTAAAAGGAGGGGGGAGGGGTAAAGCTGGCAGCTGTCAGCTCCAATAAACCGATCATAGCGCTAAAGCGAGGGAAGCTGCAGTTTCAGCTGTACATGTTAAGCTATCTGGGATTCGCCGCGTCAAATATCTTGCGCGATCAGCTCCGGAGCAACGGCATGCTTGATCTAGGACACGGGTTTAAGCATGCTTGTGGTGCCACCTGGCAGCCACTACGTCCTATGGTTTAGCCCTACTTAAATCTTGTTATAACTAGCTGAAGCACCCACCCGGTGGCGAATTGAATAATACGCCCGGATACTGAACCAGAGTGCCCGGTTTGGAAGCCCCCTGGCTCGAATTGCAAATCAGTATTTGCTCCTTTTTTGTGCGTGTATGAAAGCGACGGCACAACCGCACACACATGTATGGTCGAAAAAGACTCTTGGTAGGTAGTAGTGAGCTCGGGTGCTTTCGTAATAACAAACAAAATAACGGCATCGACGAGAGCTCCTAAACTGCTTGGAACTAGGCAGCTGATGTGCCAGGAAATTGACGTTGTGATTTCCTTATTCATTTCATGGTGCTCATAAGGACATGAAGGTAAAGGGAAAAAACTGCATTCCAGAAGCTTGACAAGGCTATCGCGCCTTTAAAAAAGCAACAGCAACTGACAGTCGAATGAGCTGCGGACATTTCGACAATAAAATGAAAGAAAAACATATTTTCATCGAAATATTCGGGCATACAAATTTTTCCGAAAATACCAAATCTCGCAACGTGAAAATAAGAGCAAATTGTTACAACACAAACGTATATTTTACACAAATCCGTGCGAAACAATACAAAATAGAAATAATCTAAGCAGTAGATGAAATATGGGTAATCGCTAACGCTACAAATATTAAAGAATAAATTAGTGAACCACACTAAGAACAAGTGACAATTATTAAGGTCGAGAAGACATGCGTACCTTCTGCATAAAGATTTCAACGTGAAAATGAGTTGACATTGGAAATGAACAATTCAACATAAACCTTACACGACCGTAGATAAAAGCGTTAAATACTATAAAAGGAGCTTTTTAGTTCTTTGATCGTGCTACCCATGTCTTTTCCATGGTCTCTGTTTCCTATAATTTGTTCTGCTGAAAGTGTGAGGCTGATATTCAACGCATCTAGCGCGCAGTGGTGTATATGCATACCTTAACCGAGCATGCACTTAGTGCGTTGTGGTTGGTACACGGAACACGAGCTATCAGTAATGTATATGTTATGTATCTATCACTCGTGGTTTTAGGTGAAAGCGTGGTAATCTCTCCAACTATTTGATTTAAAAACAAAAATATAATGTCTGATGGGACTGACTGAATTGCAGGCTCCAAAAAACACTGACCACGTATCTCGCCCCCCCTCTCCTAAAAACGCCGATTACCTGCAACTGATTAGTTTCCACCCCTTTATTGTTCTCTCTTTATGCACAAAAAGCGCTTCTCATGTTTTTGCTGCGCTTGATAAAACGTGCTTGCAGAACCCTGCACTGACGTATTCCGTCGTCGAAGAAATTCGACCTGTTGCTGATGTGGCATACGAGAGGTCGCCTGCTTCCTCACAGAACAAGAATGCAGCGGCCTCTGTGGTAAGATTCACACTACGTTTCTTATGTTTTATTTTCTGCCTATAGCACTAATCGTGACACGCAGGAGTAAATCGGAGTAAAAAATATGTATATGCTTCCGCCACTTTGCTAACTTCTCTATTTCAACTTAGTATCACTGGACCTATACTCTTCGTCTTTTTCCTCTTTGCTCTTTCCTTTAATTTTTGTATAGCATCACCAAGAACCCAGAGACTTCTTGTGTCAGAGGTGTTTTAAACAGTGCCAAGCTCCTGAAATATTTCAGTGCGCTACAGAATTCGCCTCATGCAAATGTCACTGCGGTGTTTCGATATTAATCTTAGGCTTTTAACGTTTCTAGGCGTATCTGAACCCACTCTGAAACCTCCCCCCCCCCCCTTTTGGCGCCTCACTTAGGGCAACAAAAACTAAATATTGATTCGACTCCCCTGTTCACTTATTTCTCAGAGCGTTTGTTGTATTCTGCTATAATAATACTGATTTTGGGAACGCGTCTTTCACAAAACTGAAATAAGTTCCGAAATTGAAAATTGTTTTTTGACTGGAAATTTTAAAAGCCACCAGAGCTAATTGTACACATGATAAAACACACAAGTACGCAAAAATGCCATGCCTTCCACTTGTTTTCACTCCATCGAAAAGGGTGCACTCAAGGGACTTTTATAACGCGTAGAGTGTGAGTGAGTGAAAAACTTTATTTAGCTCTAGATTGGCTTGTCTTCAGCGGTTTTCAGATGGCTTCATCCATCTTCTAAGACAAAGGTCGGTTGCCCTTAGTGGAATTCAATCCTATTCCGCATTTCTACTATTCTTCAGAATTGTTCGTAAACCTGCAAACGTCGCGATTCCGAATATCGAGAACAACCACTAAACAGATGATGAGGTGCAGTTGTATTTAATAAATAATGTACAGAAAAGCTGCAGCTAAAGAAATGTTCACACAATTAATTCTTGAAGTCCGTACCCACCCTTCATGTCTCAACAGTTCAGAATGTCGTAAGCTATAGTATAGGTCTGCAAAGAGGGGTCGAGGAGACGCGCAAGGACGAATTGATCGCAAATGGCTGCTCTGCTCGATGCTTCCCGCTCTTATTACATCCTGATGGGGAGAGCCACCATCACGGTGCTCAGATTCATCCTTCGTCTTAGCAGTGACGATACGCCTGTAGCCACTTTTGTATGCTTCAATAATATACACTTGTTTGGTTTGGTTTGTGGGGCTCAACATATGTGGGGTTCAACATAACAAAGCCACTCAGGCTGTGAGAGACGCCATAGTGGAGGACTCCGGAAATTTCGACCACTTGGGGTATTTTAACGTGCACTGACATCGCACAGCACACGGGCGCCTTGCTTTTCA
>JAJIZL010018431.1:1430247-1446490 GCA_023969395.1 Amblyomma maculatum
ACTGACATCGCACAGCACACGGGCGCCTTGCTTTTCACCTCCATCGAAAAGCAGCCGCAGAGGCCGGAATTCAATCACGCGTCCTTGGTCAAAGTAGTCCAGCGCTCTAACCACTGCGCCGCCCCGGCGGGACAATAGACACTTGTCTATGAATGCGCTCCTCCCATAGGCTTACCATATAAGCTGGATAAGAGCTTCTCGGTATTTGTCTGTGCCACATAATGTGACCGTTTCTTCACCATAATTGGAAATTTATGAAATATCGCGAGCACCGGGAACAATGAGCGATGTTATGAAATCCTATTGAGAAGTGCATAGCGCCAACTGCATCTGACAAAAAGTTTGCCTTCTAACACTGCACGGGGGTCAAAATTGACCTAATGGGCAATAGCGCTCAGTGCTTGTAACACACGCGACGAAACACAGAAAACTTCGGCCCTGACACATTATCTGTTCTTTAATTCTTGACCGGCTTTTAACACGCCTCATAGGAGTTATGAGAAACCACCTGACCAGATAACTGAGACTTATGAGCATTATTACCTATATTACCAGTAATTTTATGTTAAAGTTGATTTAGTTAGTTTATTTATCAAGGTACAGGGTTCGATCCCCAGTGCCACCGGGTACCCACCGGTTTCCAATGGGTACAAGATTTCCCCCGGCCTGGTGCTCGGCTCTTCTGGGGCGAAATGCTTGAGAAAAAGGGCCACGAACCGAAATGTTGGTTCAAGAACAAGGGCCACATAATGGGCTTTTGCCGCGCGAGGCGGACTTATTGTTGTCCGATGGCGGAACGGATCACTGCCACATCGGCAGTGATCCGTGGAAGGCATGGTATTTTTGCGTATTTGTGTGTTTTATCATGTTTACAATTTGCTCTGGTGTCTTTTAAAATTTCCAGTCAAAAAACAATTTTCAATTTCGGAACTTATTTCAGTTTTTATTTCATTTTTCATTTACCCGCAACAACAGCCCCACGGCACTGCCCGTTACCTTCCCCGTCTTTATCTAAAGTACCCGCATGCAGACAGCGCTGTAAAGTAAATGCAAATAGCCCGCTCATTTACCTAAGATGTTTTGCGCTTCTTTCATCTGTCATTATTTAGGAGTTCCGTGATCTTTTCGTGGCCAAAAGGTGATGCCTACCGGGAAGGTGTCTTGAAGTGATGAACCACGATGGAAAGATCGCCTTTCCTTCACACTTCATACAGTCTAAGAGATAAAAACACTAATAAAAGGCTGGAATTTCAAGGAACACTGCTGTTGTCATGTTTATGCGTCACATGAGGCATCTTGGAGTAGGACTGCCTATTGAACCACTCACTTTCCCCGTTTTCACAAAAACCTCGCCACAAATATTGCTACAGTTACAAATATTCTGGTGCTGTTTTATTTTCTTCTTTCGCTTGCCATTTTACCTAAATCTGCTTAAAGCTGCTTAAATATCACTTTATAAATAAGTATCGAATACGAATGCTCTATAGTTGCTACCATTTAGAACTCAAAATGAAAATTTTTATATTTGCAACATTTCTGAATATTAACCAGCGATATATAACTGTTAAAGTTAACCATTATAGTACTAGACGTTATGGTGCGGTACTGCGATAATACGTACGTAGGTCAAGCTATAGCTGTTAAAGAAGTCAATCCTCATCTCTATAAGAGGGCTACCACATTCCCTGCGTGTTTAAGCCTACCGTCTCAGTGTTTAACATTTAGTAAAGGTGTCTTTCCTTGTTGGTAACTGAAAGGATCACGTCAATTTAATAATAATGCAGTTTCCAGCGCGGCAAAAATGCCTACTTTTGTTATAGACAGCATATAACAGCATATATAGAAACATGGCCTCTAAGATATGCCACTAAAGCCGCATGCAATATTGCGTTATCTCTGCACAAAGGTGTGTGCATTCTAAACGCCATCACGCGAATGGACAGTGGCGCAGTGGTGAACAATGCACCCTGCGCAAACCTACCCCACGAGAATGCCACGTAACGTGCGTGATCTGTTTCTTATTCTTCGCCTACTATTAATGAAAATGTGTTCAAGAGCAGGTGACAAAATTCTATCGCTAAGCGGTTTTTTCTACACGCATTATATTATTTGGTCAAAGAATCCAACACGAAAGTACTCGATTTAATTCCTTGAAAGAATCAATTACTGCCTGTTCAAATACATGAACATATTAGACGTGCGATTGAAAATTGCCATATTCACATACTTCTTGCAAACAGAATTAGATGTGAGTGATTTTTTTAAACGCATTACTCAGTTGCATACCTGCAGGTATGCTTAAAATGACAAAAATGCATTCGATGCGCTGTTCAGAATTCAAGATTATGCAAAATCCTTTAGCGATGGAGTTAGGTATATTCGATTCCTTGAACGAATTTATTAGTACATGCTGAAGATTATTGAGAGGTATAGGAGGCGCTATCTGAAATTCTAGAATATTCACATAGGCCTCAGTAAATCAAGTTAGACGCGTTTGGTTTTTCAACCTAATGTTTTAGAGCTCTTTGATTGATTTAAAAAAGGTTTGAAGCTATTTTCTTAACACTTGGATGTTCAAACTCATACCACTAAATAGAGACATGCATTTAATTTAGCAGGAAATTAGTTAGGCCTTGTTGAATATTATTGAAAAGTAGGGAATGGGCTGTTAATAATTATTGCATATTCACACACACCTTAATCAATAGAGATAGCCAGAGATGCTATGACTCCTTATTTCATAAAAATGTTTTATTTCATGTCACTTAGGAGAAAAAAGTCCCTGAGCACAAGCGGATATGTACCTTGAAGAGACCCGCATCATACAATGTAAGATTGCAAGAAGAGCGTTCTATTTCACGATATTACAAAAAAAAATGCTTGTAGGCAGTTTAGTACAGTGGCAACACTTACTCCGTTTGTGAGCGTTTGTAGCTAACTGAATTATGTTTTGATGCATAACAATGGCTAACGTTTGGCAACTTTTTGGCGAAGGGCGGAAGACTTCAAGTGAAAAACTGTTATTTTAAGGCTTTTCTCTCTTTGTTCGCTGTCCCTGTGTAAGACAACCACTATGAAAATAAGACGGTCATATTCTTGCAAGGGAAGGAGAATCATTGCACCCGCCTCTGCTTCGGCGGGGGACGACAGCTGTTGTTGCGGCTCGCGTTCTTGAGCACGTAGTCGTCATCACCTTCATTTTAAATTCATTACAACTGCAAGGCAAAAGCATCTCCTACAGGTTTCAATTTAACGCGGTCCTGAGCCCATTTGCACCCCTATACTGGCGAAAACTATCGCCCCTTGATACACTTGCCTCATCTTGCAATGCACAGTGTTACCTTTAAATAGGATCGCTTTTATTGCCTTCAGATTAGATATTCTGAAAATATCCGTTTTGTTCTTGCTTTCGGCTACATCATTAATAACTAAGGTTTCTTCTTAAGCATTTTCCTAATTCCTGTTTCTTAAAGATAGACCTATCATTTTCGATTCCATTGCTCGCTGCGTATTCCTCAGTCTATGTTGAACCCTTTTCGTTTGTCTCGATGTTTCTACCAAATATGTGAGTTAGGGTAACATACAACTGTTATGTACCTTTATTCTGAGAGACACTGGAAAACAGTCAGTCATGCTTCGAGAGGGAATACTGACAATTCAATGCTGCTTTTTTTTCCTATTAGATATTGTTACGGGGAAGTATTTATTGCGACTTCCGCTGGGATGGGTTGAACTCGGCGCACAGAATTCAAGGTCATCCAGCATTCACACTTTCTACGTCGTCGTCTTCTATAACAACACTTCATCTACCTGTTCCTGTGTCATCGTCGTTTGCGAACAAACCACTTCTTCGGTCACGCATTCCCCGGTAACACTATCCTCTTTGGCAAAAGGCTACGTCCCGGTCTGTGTTAGGCGTGCAGTGTGGAGTGGGAATAATACTGCTTGAGGCAGGCCACATGCACTATTTCGGAAGTGTGTGTAGCGGACGGTGACTTTGGGAGGAACAGTGTAATTACGTCGGTCAGTAGGCGTTACGTCGGTCACTAGGCGATACACGATAAGACATGTTGAGAGAGACAGAAGTTTTTCCCACAACTCCACATGGCGGGAGGGACCAGAGCAATACCAGAGATGCAGGAGGATAGTGAATATCACAGGGGTGAGCGTCGTAGTGGCGTTTTTGAGCTTCTTGAGAGGCAAAGAGCTTGTGTCGAGCAATCCGGCTGGCGGCATCGGCTCGGGTATCGCGGGCATAAGTAGTGACGGTGCCAGCTGCGGGAAACAAAGTTCAAAGGGCAGTAAGGGGCCTCTTCCAAAGAGAAGATAAAATGGAGAGTACCCAGCAGTATCATGGCGCGAAGAGCGTTATGCGAAGATGACAAACGGCAGCTAATGTTGCAGTCGCGGTGACCGTCGGATACATACACGGCTAATATGTCGGTGAGTATACGGATAAGACATTCCATAAGGCGGTTCGTCGAGCACGAATGAAGTATTTCGTCAACAACTGGCGAAAGGAAGCTGCGGCCACGGTCGGTAAGTAGTTGACGGGGAGCACCATGGTGTAGTATGACGTCGTGCAGAAGTAAGTCAGCAACATCAGTGGCGCAGCTGGGTGGAATTGCGCGAGTGATCACGTACTGCATGGCATAATAGGTGGGCACCTCGATCCATTTGTTAGTTGACAAAGACTTCGGAAAGGGCCCTAGGGGGTCAAAACTAACACAATAAAAGGGCTCAGTCGGGAAGGCAATCGGCTGCAGGTGTCCAGGATGCAGAACAGGGGGCAACAACGATAATCTTGTTGACTTTAGGCAACCTTTATGCTTTGAGAATAAAGATAACTGCGTGGAATTGCACGAATGAGATTGATTAAATTGTCAATGTTTCCGCGGATACTGCCATATTCTAAGCGAAACTCTCCTGGGCGCCGCAATGTGAGCATTTTCTCTATAGTGTCGAGACCCTGACCCTACTTGAATAGATATTGTGGCTTGGCTTCCAGTCTCTCCAGTTGGGCGGGTCAATCCAACTCAATTAGTGAAGAAAACCTGTTTCTACTAAAAGTGTGCGAATGTCGTAGTTTGAGAAAGGACATTCCAGCGTTCGTTCATTCAACTATTTGAGATGAGAGAAATAGAGTGCGATTATTAACATTCAAATTAAATCCAATACATTCTTCACTCAATTAATATCATTTCAATTATTGGCTCACGGTTCAAATCAGGTCAATAATGTTTGCCTTACGCTGATGTCGCAAAATAAACCTCACATCGACGCCACATGCCATCCTACTGCTACTAGTATGACCCAATCATAGATATTTCGAATGCTCACACACGTCCTCGCTGCTCAGGTTTTTCTTCAGAACACGCAGTTCCTTATTATCGCGTTCAAACCGCAATCTTAATAACCATGTGACTGACCTTCTTTCGCACTGAAGGATTTCAGGAGCGCGAATCAACATGTTCAGCAAAGCTCACACGTACCACCGACGTTCAAGATACGAGAAACAACTTCGTCTTCCTCAACTTTAGTTGATTTGCTTCGTTATCCGCTTCCGGCGAGAGTGAGGCGTCAGCGGCGTTTTGTTTTTCTGCAGATACAGAATCTTCGTCAATAAAGGGCACCCAGACGACCGAACTCCATCACATCTTCGCCGGTGCAACAAACCTCGCGCAAAGTGCGCACCCTTAACAAGCTTCGAAATTGCAACCACAGACAACTCTTGCCACCCGAGCTCGCAAGTTTATGTTACAAAGCACGGTGCAAAATATTTGCGCTGTGCATGCAAGCGTAGAGAAATACAACGTGCGACGCATAAGCTGCTGACAGCATAGCAGAACCACGAGGAAACTTTCCTCTTATCGCACCGGAGCAGACAAGACCAGGATACATAGGGGAAGACTGCTCAGCGGCACGGCAGTTTTCTGTGCTTGGCTCCACGTGCCGAAAGCTACTCGACTCGGTGAGAAACGCTGATCGTGCTCTCTATATGCCGTAGGTCTCCTTGGTGTTCGTTTTTAGGGCTAATCTTGACTCTTTCGCAAGCACGACGAACCAGAATTAAATGCCGCTTATTCATTCCAAGTGGATATATGAGCCCAGTGTAGCACTAACGCAGGTAATGTCGATTTAATTGAGTTGACCTAGCCTGCCTGATCGATTATCGAAGTATACCCCGTCGAAAAAAACTACACAACCATGTCAAAAATACGACAAAAATATCCTGTACTTATGTCATAAACGTCAGATGTTTCTGCAGTTTTGTAGCACTTTTCTGTAGTTCTGTAGTGTTTCTGTAGTCTGTTTCTGTTGTCTGTAGTTTTGTAGCATTTTCTGTTGTAACTACAAAAATTTCAGACGTTGCTACAGAACGGTCTGTTATCACAACAAGTTTTCAGTCACAAACCGCGCAGAAATTCTTTCGTAACAACTGAAATTTTTCTGCAGCTTTTTCCGACTGGGTAAAATCGATCTGAAAAGCAATTTAGCACTAATCCTTTATTATAGTTGATGTACGCAGTTTTGCCGCGTTGATTTTTATTTTCTAGTGCGGGAGCTCAGTCGCGGAAATATTGGGCCGCATGCTGATCCATAGCCTGCAGCTAATGTTAATTTTGATTTTGTGCAAAAAAGCCAGCAATTTTGTAAATAAATGAAAATACACTCATTAGCGGACAAATATGTCCGTCTTCAATTGAAGATGTCGTTCATTTTGTTTAAAAAAAATCAGTGTAGTGTGCTGGTGTACTGCCACGGCTAAGATTCATGATGTAAATATTTGCATTTTGCGTGTTCGTATTCCTCATTGCGTTTGCAGTAGCGAAGCGGTACACGAGTAAGGAATACAATGTAAGCGGAAATTTGCTTTTTATTGCAGCCAGCCAAGTCTAGGATGTTCCTCGTCATCAGTTTTCTTATGCTCGCCGTTATGGCCGCAGCAACTTCAGGCAAGTGCATATTTACAGATTCCTGGCTCTCTTGATAAGAGTGACAAATATTTGAGTAAATATCAGGTTAATGTAAGTTGGTTCAAACCTACGCTTGCCAGTGTGGAAAGCGCAAGTGAAGGAAAATGTGTGGTGTAATGCTTCTTCGTGTGGACTGATCCAAAGTACTGCAAGGATTATTATGCGAACGTGCATAGTCTCCTTTAAATACTCATATTTGAAGAACTGTGAAACAGTGCCAGGCTAGTCGACATCTTCCGGTTACGTACTATTTTGATACCTCATTGCCTCGCGAAGAAATGTAGCATGTGGAAATATTTTTCCAGTCAAACGTTTACAGAAAAAAATTGTTTATGCTCCAAAGACTTGGGCTCACGCAACTGTTTGTATTTAGGTTGTTGCCAGTTGTTCTTTACTAATAATCGAAAATAAACTTTCAGGACAAGGGAAAAAATACAGAGCAGATTTATAGCAGCCATAAGACTCGGTGTATTTCAAGATTTCTGCAAACTTAATATTTGTCCCCATTCATAGCATAGACATGGGTAGTGCATTTTAATTAGTCTCAAATATTGAATTAGAGAAATAACCTCTAAACAATGTTATTTTGTGTATTTTTGAGAATTATATATCTACCTAGCAATAAAAATTAGCAAGACTTGTTTTACAAAAAAGAAAATATTATGGCACAATTAACAAAAAAATATTGAATCATTGTGTAGACCTTTTTTTCTTTTTTTGAGAAAACGGTTAACTGTTGATATTTTCCTCCTCTGTCGACGTAGTGTGCACTATCAAGTTCAAAATAAAAGTGCGAGTGTTTCTTTCTTATGGCACGTTTTTAGCTCACGCTGGGGTTTCCGCAAATTTTGTTGTGAATAACAAATATCTTTTGATGACTTGTCTAAAATATTTTATAAATCGTTTCTCTTTGCTGCAGCTCATTCACACTAATGTAGGTTAAATTACCGCTCTTGTGATTTACTTCTATACTGCAAATCTGAGCGACAGAAAGGCTTATCCAATCTGGTCACCTCTACTTTAAAAAAAATTTGAACCATATTCTTAACTAGCCTTCACTCTCTTCAATGCAATGTTGTATACTCAGCGATGCAAGAGATAATAAAACGTGTTGGGATGAATAAATACTCATGAGGTAACTTGAAAAACGCCTAGAACAAGCCTTTAAAGTGGTTATTAAGAGGTCTAAAATAACTTATTACGCAGGCATTCAACCGCCATGAAATCCTGCTGCTGTGTCTGATTGGTTTTCCCGTCGGCGCAGTATGCTTGTGCCATTTTTTAGAAAAGACACTGTCCGCACTGTCGGCTGCGAATAGGAACATAGCTAAAACTGGGCGTGGGGCTTACTGCCACCGTGAGCATGGCTCTTCGCGCTAGCATCTTTGGATTCTCCTCGCAGAGCATTTCCTTGTATCGATTCGATTCATCAGTTTAGGGCTGTTATTCGTTTAAAGATTGGTACAGGTGACACCCGTATTGAACCAGCGGCTTTTGTCAACGCAGTTTTTTGTATTAGTAATTTTGCTTTTTAGATTCTTTGAAAGACTATTTTCTTTGTTGTTGAACGGTTAACTCTACCCTTTAAAAAAAAGCAGGTATATTTCACGCCCTCTCCAGAACAAGAGTCATACCGCCGCAGTAACAAGCTTCGACCCACGCCGATTGACATGATTAGACATGCTGTGTGTTGCAACACTATTCCGCATCATTATTTTGAAGACCAAATATTTATACAATACAGAAACTTAGAAGATATAAATAATATATGTACAATTTTATTTTTATTATCAGATAAGCCATATTCTGATTTCTACTATTTTCATCCTTGAAACAGAATATCTCTGATCGTACGGGGAAAGTAAACGCAAAAAAAGCAGACAAACACAAGAGAGGAGACAGGACAACGCGCTACTGTACAACTGTAGCGTTTAAAAATTCTAGCAATGACATAAAACTTTCAAGCGAAACACCGGCTGCATTCTGGAAGGGCACGATCCCGTTCTCTTCTATGCATTCGCGAACGGCTAAGAACAATTCTTTATGGGGAATGAAATAAAAAAGGTCCTTGGCATCAACAGAAAAGAAATGCCCAACTTGCTAATTGTTTTGAAGAAACGTAATTATTTCCAATGAGTTTCTTGTGGCGAAAGGATCCCAAACCACAAGCTGGTTAAGACTGTTAAGCTGGTAAGTTGGTCAGACTGGTTAAGTACTGACTTCTAAGGCGCTGCCAAGACCCTCGCTCGCTTACGATGCAATGAAAAGGCACACCTTCTTTATCAGTCTTCGCCGTAAAAAATATGCCAAGACTCTTGCCCTTGCAGTCACTTATCGACTTTGCTAACCTTGATAGATCCAGCTCGTTGCAGAGGGCGACGGCCGTTGACTTCGCCCTGGCAGGCTTGAGTTTCCAAGGCTCGAAGTTCCTCTCCAAAGCACAACAGGCACCAAGCTTACTTTCCCCGTACGATCATGAACCAACTAGCCCAGCAACAAGTTCTACTTCAGAATATCTCTGGTTCTTAATATTGTATAGCGGAGGTTTAACTCACTTTAACTGGAAGCAGTTGGCGAATATGTCTACTTAGGAAAAGTAGTAACCGCAAATCGGGACGATGAAATGGAAATTACAAGGAGAAAAAGATTGGGATGGAGGCATATGGCAAGCACTCCCAGGTTATGACTAGCAGCTTACCGGTATCGCTCAAGAAGAAAGTATACAACAGTTGCATCTTACCTGTACTTACCTTTGGGGCTGAAACGTGGAGGCTAACAAAGAGGGTTCTACTTAAGCTGACGACGACGCCGAAGGCTATGAAAAGAAAAATGGTAGGGAGAACGTTACGAGATAGGAAACGTGCTCAGTGGGTCAGAGAAATAACTCAAGTCACTAACATCCTAGTGGAAATCGAGAAGATTAAATGTGCGTAGGCAGGACATGTAGTGCGAAGAAACGACAACCAGTGGTCGCTTAGGGTAACAAACTGGATTCCAAGGGAAGGAAAGCGTAGCAGGGGACGTGCAGAAAGTTAGGTGGGAGGATAAGGTAAAGAAGTTTGCAGAGGTCAAGTGGATGCAGCTAGCACAGGGTCGGGTTAATTGGAGGAATATGGGAGAGGCCTTCACCCTACAGTGGGTACAGTAAGGCTGATGATGATGATGATGATGATGATGATGATGATGAACTCACTTCACAGGTGCTTTGTTATAAAATAGGATTTAAGCAATTTAGAGGCGACCAAAATTTGCGGAGTATAAGAAACGCGTCTTAAAGTGAGAAGATGACATGATTTACTTAGCACAGCCTGGACAAATTGGAACCGTTATTTATGTTTTAAGGCATGTCTTCCGCAGATACGTTATGGTACTGCCAAAAATAATCGGCCCAAATCTCAGTATCCGTAAAATACGACCAATTACACCTTGTTTCACATTGAGACTCTAGAACATGTTTTATTACCTTTGAATATTGCTATATTACAGTATTACGCGATATCTGTAGAGAACTCAAGTATACCAGCTTTTGTTTGTAGCAATAGGTATAACGTTCTGTTTTCTGCTTTTTTATCTTCATGGAGTATGATTTTAATTTACCAAGCAAATGCATTGGTGTATATTATTTCGGTTAGCATATACGTTTGCATAATATGATGTCATAAAAGGTCCTGGTTGTGTCTTATGTTTATTTGAATTGAAATCGGAGTTACTTAAACCAGCTTCGTTGAAATATTTCCCAAAATTTTATAAAAGATATGCTTTAGGAATGTACAGAAATGATGACCAGCTTTGTGGTAGCCGTAGGTTTTCTTTTATATGTTAAGGAGAGAGCTCGCTGTAAAGTACTAATGAATATTGAACATATTTTCATAAGAGAAGAACTGGCTTGCGCGCTTGATTTTTACACTCGTCTCGTGACGATCTATAAACATAGTAGATACAAACAACAGTAGACCAGCCATTTAATAATTATTTCTATCTAGTCTCGCTTACAGCAACCAGGCCAGCAGATAAATTCTAGCTCAAATCTGATTCCTTAAAAACGTTTTTAGCGAACGTTTTCTACCCTGTTAATAATGCCATTAAAATGTCGATCTGTACAACAATTACCATAGAAAGAGAAGATAAATTTAGTCGTAAGAGAGTAAATATAAAAAGTATAGAATATTACCACTCGAGAAAGTCAAGTAATACCGCAGTTTCATTGCATTTAGGACAATATAGAATAGATCCAATATATTTTTTTATTTATTTCTTCTTTATTGCAGAACACTGTCAATCCAGATTGGGATTATTACAGGAGTGGGAACATGGTAACCTTAAAATTAGGTACAATGGAGGCCAGACAACATACAGGAGCCAAACATACATAAAACACAGGCGTTTGCAGTACATGGTATATTACATTAGTTTTCACAGCGATTCTTCACAGGTGTTGGTTGTAAAAAACAAGTTTTGGTCACGCTGTTTCTTCCAGAGTATTGCAAATGTTTCGATTGTAGGCTGGAGTGTAATAGCGGGGGTCAACGAATTTCTTTCCCGGACAACTCGTGAAAAACAAGAAAATCGAAAAGTATCATTGTTACAAAATAATTCTTCTAGTGTGAAGTCGTGCTTATGCTTATGTAATATAAGAGCAGGCATGTGTGTTTTAGCAGAATAAGAGCACAATCACAGAAAACCCCGTGTCTAGCTCTTGACGATTGTTTATGAGATTCCATCTAATTTTTGTTTCATCGCTTTTGATTCCAGATTTTCCCAATTTTCCTCGCTGCCCGCAGGTTGAGTGTCCTGAGGGGCTAGACAAAGTCGCCTGCTTTATTGATGAGCGTGATTGCAGATGTAACTGCAGTAAGTGGCTAGTGACTTTTTTATTTTCTAGAACTCTACACACAGACAAGTGAATTTGGACACATATTAGCATGAATTTTTATAAAGCCAGTGCGAAATATGGTATACAATATGGACGTGAAATCCCGCTAGCTTCCGCAGTCGTCTGAGGGATAAAAGTACCAGCAAGAAGCGCCGTCAACGCGAGCTGGTCGGTCGTCGAGTTACTAAATACTTCTACCAGTTTTCCTGATAATGAAGCGTTTAATTGTAGCCTACATAGAAAAGTCCGACTTGTGAACGAGATTATGATGCTGGCGAATCGATTCGGCTCCTCCTGAATGGTATGAGGGAGACTGTGATTTTAGCCAGATTTGATATTTTGGAGATTTCATATAGTCCGGATTGAAAACCACTTAAGAGTTCCAAATGTGCGATAGCGCTGATCGAAACAGCTAGTGCAGAACTTGTCCCTGTCCATCACTGAAAAAAAATTTGCCGATGGCGCTGTCTACGCAGCTGCTAAAGAATCGTTCAGTCCCAAATGGTTCGCTTTTGCAATCACTGCTGATTGAAACAGGAGAGATGTTCTTGTTTTTGCCTCGGCATACAGTACATCCCACATTTTAAAAGAAGAAGGGTTATCACTGCGCATTAGGGAGCTATGGCTAGCTTCGAAATACTTAGTAATATAATCAATCTTGTTTACATTAAGTATTCTGTTTTTGTAGCCAGCGACCAAGATCCGTGTGCTTCCTTGCGCACCCGCCAATGCGCCGTGGGTTACACGCTCAGCTGCTGCAGCAGAGAGGACGCCTGCAAGTGCAAATGTGGTGCGTACAATAACGTCCTCCGCAAAGACAAGAGTGGAGTAGACTGGCATTGCCACTGTGCTACCTGCCATTGATTTTCGTGCCCCTGCACAACGGCAGCATGTTCCTTGTCATAGAGCTTGAAGTAGAAAATTGATGCTTGAATTTGCCGTTTTGCCTGGTGGCATGGGATCTAATGGCACCAGTTTGTCCTCTGCTCCAAATTAGCGCCGTGTGTTGCTGGCGTATTTCTGCAGTGGTGAAAACGTCTTTGCGGTGGTCATGGATCCTGATTACTTGAACATACCGAAGCAATTTATAGGTCGAAAAGGGTGCACAGACGTTTCTTAAGTTCATAATATTGTCGGGAATGGCAACAGTCAGGAAGTGACTTCGAAAGAGGAAGCCTTCTGTAAGTGTTCGTCGATGTAATATCCAGAATATAAGTGCAGGTATATGATGCATGCCTAGCAGCTATCCGTTAATCTAAGCACCTACGCTTTCTATAAGCAAACATGAGCCCTGTGTAACAGTCTTCACCTGAAGTTTGGGTAGATAGGAAATTTTAATATAATTGGAAGCTACCATCTTCTGGACACGTAATATATCAGCTTTACACAATAGGCGTTCAAATTTACTCACTACATAGCATTTCGGCAGTTCCCAATGCACCTCTTCTATCAAAAATATTTGTGTCTAGACAAACAGGCATTTCAAATGAGATTTGTGAACAATACATTTCCGGATGATGTTCTTTTGAAGATGCACACAGTTGGAAAGATCACTAATTTAAATGCTTACACATCGGTGCACTTTGGGTTCTCGTAATTACTCAGTATGTCAAGGTAAACTGCACTATCTCAATGCAAATATAACAGAGGTTGTCGACCTCTAATAAAGAAATCTGCTATGCCACCGGGCTATTTTTAAGGCAAAAATATTGAGAGGGGTAAACATCTTTTCCGACCCTTAGAAGACTGCGGCAAAGTTATATTAACAGGTATTCACATGTTGAAAGTTATCAAAGGGCAAAACATGTTTACGCTCAGACGTATTTGCTCTTATTAGTTATATTTGTATTGATAAATATTCTCATAATACGCTTGTTACAATTGTATTCTAGCCGGTTATTAGCGAACTACAGAAAACCTCTGGTTTCCAGTCCCAGAGCATACCCCTTTACTATGTGAACGTGGGAAATTTGAGCACAATATACTATTGGGAAAGAGTACCCTTCTTTTTATGAGAAAAAATACTTGTTGCTGGCACCCGACATCAACAAATATGTTTTGAAGTCGCTAAAGGTGCCTCTTAAATACAATGGAACCTGATTTATGATTTTGTATACAGAGATGTTGGCCTGCAATGTAATCGTGAATGGTAAAGTTCGATGAGTCTTACAATAAATAACATCAGCGAAAGGAAGCAGATTGAAACAAAAGTGTGGTATTAGATCATTATCAGGTTGCTACTAACCTTCTCATTAACACAATACAATAATTGCTATTTACAACGGCTTTACTTTACGGAGAATTAAATATGCATTGTATTCAGGTTAAGTACTCAGCGAAGGTATGCTAGGGTCAAAAAAGAAAATGTTTTGCCGCGCGACTGCAGGAATGTTTGTTCAGATAACGTAAATAAAAGTGCGATGAAAGGACGCATCTATTTAATCTCATGAAAGTTGCCCTAACAACAAAGAACGTTTCTGGTAGCTTTTTAAGGACTCTTTGGTTATACCTTTATAATAATTAGCATTTTAAAGCGACTCTTTTCCAACGCAACCTGTATAATAAAGTGCTGCAATTGGCAAACGAATGTGCAATGTTATTTTAGTGGAACTACCTTAAACCATTTCACTGCATCCAATGACATGGTAGGAGCCTAGTTTAACCTCAATGTCTCTGTCTACACTACTTGTTTCGTGCCATTTCTATTTAATGGAAAAGTTTATATGCAACTGCGGCTCCTTTCTCCAAAGAAGGAAGTCCTTTCTGAAGCATTGATTGAGAAAGACCTCTAGCGTGCCATCGGTTAGAAAAGTTGCTAGGGATCAAAGTTTACCTTTATTTTCTTTCATGTTGCAGGTAACAGGCATAGGCTGTGAACAATGGATTTAAAATGTTGGCTAAAAATTAGTTACCGAAGAAGTTTCTCATATGAGCGTCCCCATTGTAGAAACGATCTGAGTGTGTCACAGGTTTACTTATCTCATCATTTTCTTTCCAGTTCCCAAGTGACAGGTGGACGTACAAAGCTGATTTGAGCCGACGCCTCATTTCGAAGACTGGGTAGACTGTGCCCGGGGAGTGTCAGGCATCAATTCTTGGTTAAGTCAGCAAATAAACAAAGGTTTACACGTTTCATAATTTCTGTTTTTTCATTCTCTATTTGGTACGATCTCACAACAGGATAACCGTAGACATTCTGCGTAACCACTTCATGGCTGAAACGCAGGAACACCCTAACACCATTACATTTGTTTTTCTTCATGAGAGCGCAGGTAAAACTGATCCTCAATGTGGTGTCCAGTTCAGAAGGCTGCTTATTGCAATGTGGTATAGGACAAGCATGAGCTACAATACGCTATCTAAGATGTTTTCCCTGCGTAGCATACCTTTCATGAATTTAAAATAGATATTATCTGTCGAAAACGTTAGACGACCGTTTGTTGTTACAACTTTCTATGCGGTTTGGTAAGATGAACTTGTTCTAAAAAGAAAGAGTCCTGCAGTAAAACTATAATATTGTAGCCAAAACAAAAAATACTGCAGAACACAGAGTACAGGGAAGTACTGCAGAAAGATGACAGCACTACAAAAACATGCTGCAGATCTACAGAAAACTGCAAGGTTACGACATAAATAGGGTATATTTGGTCGCATTTTTGACACATATTTTGTAGATTGTTGTCGACTGGATGAAAATGCGTTTTCAGAAAATGGTGCTGAACAAGTTATGTTTTATACAGTGCAATTTCCCATGCTCATTTTGACACCAAATGGTCTTCAGAAGGTTTCCTGCTGAACGATTACAAATGAAGATAAATCAACTTGCACAGCATCTCATTAAAAAGTTGCTACTTATAGATTCCTGCTTTATGGGAACTGGCGTATGGCCTTGTCATCTTGAAGCGCCATTTGAAGCACTCGCCACTGAAGTCCTCACAATTCATTTTAAAAACGATTCTTTTCTTTCTTGTGCACTGATTTGTCTCCGGTAATGTTAAATCTGTCAACTTTTGCCGATGGATTCTGGAACTGAAGCACGGATACTCTTGGAAACCGCCGTCTTCGCAACTGTCGGTAGAAACCTAAATATGGGCGCCCACAGAAAGTCGTTTGAAGGCGAAAGCTTTAGAGTTCTATATTTCAAGGTAGCGTTTTGAGGTACACAGTTGTGGAGTCGGGCGGAAAAGGGAACCAGCAGGGCCGAAGGGGTGCGCTAAGGAAAGGGCGACGGAGCACAGTCGCACAGTTGACGGAAATATAAGAGGCAACGCCGGAGGCCGTTCAAGGAAAGAGTATAACTTCGGCGTTAGAAAAGAAAACAAAGATAATCGTCTGGACTCGTGCGTTTGTGCGTGTGTGTGTGTGTGTGTGTGTGTGTGTGTGTGTGTGTGTG
>JAJIZL010018431.1:1446890-1506829 GCA_023969395.1 Amblyomma maculatum
GTGAGTGTGTGTGTGTGTGTGTGTGTGTGTGTGTGTGTGTGTGTGTGTGTGTGTGTGTGTCCGCGTGCGTGCGTGTTCCTTCCCTCGTCAACAATTGGCTGAGCGGCGCTCGAGGCCTATGTTGTTACTTTTCGGTACAGCCGCACACGTAGCTTTACGCCCTTCATTTTCTTTTTCTTCCTTTCTCTTCCCCCTCTTTTCTCTTTCGTTTTCAATTCTCAGTGCAAATATATTTTATCATTATTATAATGTTAGCGGTAATGCTGTAGACTATCAGCACTGAAGGAAATTAGGGAATTCTGGAGGAAACAAAGAAGACACGCTAAGCTGTAAAATGTGTGCAGAGTCGTCTTTATACCTCTGAACTCCCACCGCTTTTTCGAAGCTGTAACCGCGTTGCGCACACTCGTGGCATTGTTGAACTCCTTGGGGGCCCGCTTACACTGTCATATACGCGCTCTAACGTCAGTTTTTCCGGCTGCCTGGCAAAGAATTACAGGGTCCGTACTCCGAGCTTGCGTCGTTTTCTTAACTGCTGTTATCTCCCTGACGTCGAGTCCCCTCATTGGTGGAAACATCGCAACCGGATGTCAGTCCGGTTTCCACCACGTCCGGTTCTGGCTTTTCACCAATCAGATGACTAGAGGTCAGGAACATACCACACTTAAAAACGACGCAAACTCAGAATACAGACCCAGCAACAGATCATGGACGCCATGGTAGTACAAGACGCAAACTCGACGCCACCGCAGCTCTCTGTGCTGCCATCGTAGCCAAGTCTTCAAAACGTCACTCCACCGGTTATCGTCGACAAAAGAAATCGTCGCACAGCGTCCGAGAGAAATCCGCGGGTTACTGCATTGCAGGTCCCAGTTTAGACGGATTACGCGCTGACTCTAGCTGCCAGTGAAGTATTGGAAACTTTTTCTTCAAACACCAACAAGCTCAGTTTTCTGCTTTAATACTTAGTACCTTTTCTGAAGATTATTCGTGTACCGTTGCGTACACTTCGAGCCTTATGGGTATTATTGAGCAGCAGCTTCCTTAAACATGCGCTATTCGAGTGTCAGATAAACTAGACATTGTTCACTAGCACTTCTGGATCCTCTAGCATCGACAGCTTCTGACTCCAGTGAGGGGGCAACCAAGCATGGCAGCAAGAATCTCCTTCACGCGACAAAGCGAAATGGAGATTAGCGCTTTCGCTGGCTAGGAGCCTAACGGCGGTTCAAAGGCGGCTTCACCGTCTACCGACTTGCGGATAGATCGGCAATGTTAATTATGTCCTATCTTGACGGCATCGAAGAGAAAGTTTGAATTCGCAATGCCTAACTGCAGTGAATGAAGGCGTCTCGCCTTAGGCGTACGCAACTCACCCTGGTTTAGCACAGAATATAGTGTCTATATGTTCTGACTCTCCGGGAGATAAGGACCAAATTATGCCGAAATTTCAGGTGGAGACTAAAAACGCATTCAAGACATTTCTTACAAATTTTCATTGTCCTAGTAATGAAAGTTGTTTGTCGGTGGGTTGGTCCTTGTCTTTCAAAATAACAGCTTGAGGGGCAAGTTGGTGCTGCATAGTACCCCACAAATTTGGCGCAACAAGCCGAATCACACAAGATTGCAAGAAGGCTTGCTTGGATGTGTTTTTCACTGTTAAGACTCATAAACCGGACTCGCCTTTCAGATGTATTGTGAGTGAATGTGATGCGTGGCAACAGCAGATCTGCCGGCATCTTCTTAAACATTTGAAAGTTTTGGAGTTTGATGATCCCTTTACTACTATGAATGCTTTTGAAGTGATCCATTTTTTAAAAGATACTCTTTTTCTATTAATGTAGAGGATTTGTTCTACTCGGTGCAGCATTTAGAATTGTTTGAATTGGTGTGGGAATGTATTGAACGTAATGGCACTACAGATTTTCAGAACTCTGCTGGTGTCAATGTTGACAATTTTCTTTCCCTACTCGAGTTTTACCTTACGTCTACTGTTGTGTCATTTGGGACAGATATGTATGTGCAGAGAAGGGGCATTTGTATAGGGTCATGCGTTGCCCCAGTCCTATGTAACATATTTTTATCTTCTGTTGACAGAGCAATTTATGCATCCCTTAATGGTTCAGGTTTTAAAATATTTAGGTATGTTGATGATATCTTAGTCATTTTGGATAAGGGCTCTGCAGGGATTCAAAGTGTGGAACGCACCCTTTCTATTTTTAGTATACAAGGAAAAGGACTTGCTTTTACCCATGAACTGTGGACAACAAGTTGCAGTTTCTAGATTTAAATATAAAAATTTGTGATGGGGAAGTCTGTTGGATGTATTTTCCCAGCGCCCATTCAGTATTTTCAACCCATTCAAAGACTGTTAAAAGAGCGATAGCTTCCCTTTGTTTGGAGTCTGCCTTGCTAAATTCATGTGTACATATGGCTGAGGATAGCTTCAATAACCAATTACAAAGGCTTCAGGTGGCCGGTTACCCGATTATGATTATTTATGGGTTAGCAGAGACTCTGCTTCAGAAAATGAAAGGGAAAAGAAGGACTGCAGATAAGTTGAGAAATAAACGCCCACAAGTTATACCTTATATTCATAGAGTGGCGCACTGCCTGAAAAAGGTGGCAGGTAGGTATGAGGTGCCAGTTGTGTTTTCTGCGCCAAAAAACCTGGGTGGGTTGTGTGTATTAATAGGGAGGAGAAATAAAGCACAATGCGATAAGAAGCATGTGTGGTGGGAGTGATTTACGAGATTTCACTGACATGCAATAAAGTATATATAGGGCAAACTGGAAGATGTATAAATGATAGAATAAGGGCACATGAGAAGTCCATAGAAAACGGGAAGGGGTCAAATTTACCCTGCACTGTCAGGGGTGCAAATGTGAGCCATTGTTTAGCAGGCTTAATATTTTAGGGAAGAGTCGGGATAAGATGGCGCGCGAAATTTTAGAGGCGTTCTGGATACAGAAGAAAGAAGACATATGGGTTAGTGAAGCCTCGCTGAATTTACGTAGGAAAGAATTTACTTTTATTGAGGAATCTTCTTGAGTAATGAAAAGAATTGAGTTTATTATCGGCCCTAAAGCTGTAATCTTAGATACCTCTCGTGTATTGTGGCCATGTATGTCTGTTGATCCTCGTGTCCCTCAAGTACGTGTACTTATTCTCATATAGTTCGTATACTTCGTTGCTTCGTAGACATTAATAAGAGACATGCTGGGCAGGTTACAGTTATTTTTTAAATAGGGACTACACAAGTGATTTGTTTTGGATGGACATGTCTTACTGCACAAGTGTGGTGGTTGTTTGCTAGTGTGTGACTATGTGGTGGACTTTGTGACTGTCCAGCTTGGATTATGGTTGTGGTACACTGGTACGATTGTGGTATTAGCTGCTGGGAAAAGAATAGATGTGTGTCGATGTGCTTGAGTGTAGAATTGGTGACTGTCATGCTTGGACGATGTTTATGTTCTGCGGGGGAAAAAATGCTACTATCCCTTTGGCAAAGAAGATGATGATGAGAAGATTTACTTGGGTGTAGAAGAGGAGGAGTGGCGAAGAGGAAGTGTGTGTTCAGATCCATATTACAGTTGGTAGTGTGCGCCTGTGTTGTGTTTCTTCGCATGTGATTGTGTTTGTTGCGCCGCATTTCTGGGTACCTTGTCTTTCGACACTCCCTTTCTGATATGAATTATGTTCTCGATGCCGATGGCGTGTCAAGTAGAACAAGTTTAAATTTTAGTGAAGCAATGGCGATTTAAAAGTTTTTATGCCTTCAATAATTTAGCTTGGTGAATCCGTCTGTCGCAGGTATGGTCAGTTACTGGACTATAGCCGGTATGTCTCGCTGATGTTTGATTTTATTTGCGCGTGCACACCAATTAATAGCACCAGTCCTGAAACACGCAAGGAAAAGAGAAGTCATGTTTTCACAGGGTTAGGAGAACATGCAGAGTTTATCAATACGGGAGGCTCATGTCGGGTGCCTGAATTATTCGGGCGCATTCAGGGGCATTTTCACGCTCGATAGGATATGCCTAAATGTACAGTATTTTCTATAGCTTGCATTTAGACTATAATGATTTAGTTTTATGATCAGTGTCAGGTGGTTCTTCGACTAAGAGACTTTGGAAACGTTCAAAGCAATTATAGCTGTGTTGGCGGACATCGTATAATAAGGCATGAGTTGTGGTAATCTGGTTAAATATTGTTTGATAAGCGCCCTAACTACTCATGCTAGGCGTAAGTTCATATTATAGCTGGGAATCAGAAATAGCAATGTCACCTTTAAGAAATAAAAAAAAGCGTGATTACCCACAGTGCCGTGTAGTCAACAAAGTTTGGCTACTTCGAGGCGAATATCGTGTTTTTTCAAGAACAAGGCACTGTAAGCACTTCCTCCGGCTTCCCTCCATCAATCAATGACACGTGTTCTCCGCCACCTTCTACATCCCATGTTGAATGGAGGTCCAAACAGCTGCCGCTCGAGCACCAGCAGGAAAGAGAAGGTGAAGGGGTACTTGCAGCATTGATTGATGGAGCGTGGGCAGGGCTCTGAGGGCATGTGTTTAAAGCCCACGTGTCCTTAGGGCGAAATGGACAATATATTTTGAGCTACACCGCAAACGGCAACGGAGAATGGCAGTGCGAAAAAGCGGGAACGAGCGATGGCACTGTACGGCATACGGCGGCGGTTGCTGACAGGCTTCAAGCTGGTGATTTCAGAGTGAGGTATTTTTAGCATCACTTTTTAACGGCCGCGGAAACACTGGCTTCAATGAAGAGGCGACCACCGGTCTTGTACACCACGGACAAGTGTGATTTGATCTTTAAATCTATTCTGTAGCTGTGCAAGGGAACGAACTAGAACAAGCTGTACCCGATATCTTAGAAAGTGAAGTCGACCATGAACGTTGATGTTATTTCTATGAAACTAAACCCTTCAATCTTTCAATGACAATTGTTTTGATACTAGTAATATTTGCAGACATAGTGCTGTGATGCTGCCCTTGCATTTTACCTATCTTAGAACAAATAGTTGTAGGGTACGTGCGATGATCTGCTCTCTGTGCAGGATATCGTGTTTAGATGCTACAACAACCCTCAATAGAAATGCCTGCTGTTTATTCTGACTGTTTATATGGATTTTTAAAATTCGCAATTATTACGGCAACAAAGGCTTGTTATGTTAACGTTTTATATTCTTCGCTGAAATTGATTTTCTGCAGCATGGGGCATAACGGCTATCACATCAAATTCAGGAGTCTATTTTTCCCTTATTTCCGTGTTGATTTCTGAAATCACCTAACTTATATAGCACTTGTAAAACACGTGATATACCCCTGCACTAACAGCACTAGGGAACATGCTTTGAGGCTTGGTGCACCAGAAACGCCCCAAAACATGGGCCAAATCATGGAATGCCTGCGAAAAGCTGGATATATTGCTCCCTAACAGCATCAGGAAACATGCAATGAGGCTTATATAGTTTACAACAACCCGCCGTATTAAGATGATAGAGTGAAGGGCATCATTTTCAATCCTGAAGAACCGGTGTCTGAGTTGCAAGTGCAAAGTTAAAGGTGTGGCTGTGTCAGGTCGGAGTCGCCAGGACACTTGGACGGGCATTGGTTGGTCATCTGGCTGAGTGACGTCACGAGACTGCATGACATCACCGAAATGGTAGGAGCTGCCTACTCGGGCTCGTTGTTTTAGATGAAGATTACGCCCGCCTGGATCCTTGTATCTCTAGTCAGACACGTCACTTTTAATAGGCCCGCAGGCACGTTTGTTTAGCTTCAATGGTTGTCTTTGAGGTGAAGTGGAAACTTACAATATATTGTAATGATTATGCATCACATAAATGACACAAAATAAGAGAATGGTGAGCTAACGAGTAGCAAGAGCATGCGTGCGACAGAATTGTGCAGACGGAATCATATGGTCTAGTGAGTGCTAACCGAAATCGAAGCTAAAGTTTCGCCTAAATTGTTTTCTTGTACATTCAGATGTAGGGGCGACATGTGTTGCATAAAAAGGCAAAAAAAAAAGTTGAACGAATTTGTCATCAAACAAATGTTTACTTCCGGAGAGGGTCGTTTTAAATTTGTCTGTCATCCAGCTTTACCCGCAAATGCTCAGCCGTTCCTAAACTAATCGATTTCAAATGATTATTGAAAGCAGCATAATGATCGTTGTAATTTAGAATTTGTTTTTCAGCATCCAAACACAGTAACATCCAAACACAGTAATGGCTTTCTACAAAACACAGCAGATGAAAACGTTTTATTCCCTCTCCTGCTCCGTTCCAACGTATGTGCTGAAATTCCTGATCCAGAATGTTCTCGCATGAAAGACTTACGTTGAAAATTGGACGTATTCGCAAGTATTCTGCGACAAAATATTGTTCCAGCCTCTGGAAACAAAAAAGAGCACGAAGTATAGTTTGCTATATGATACGTATGGGTGTGCAATGTAGCTACGAATAACTTTTTCTAATGGCATGTTAAACAGAGCAACAGTAAGGCATGTATTAAAAGCACTGCAAATAATCATATTAAATACCGGTGGTGCCATCACTTAGGCAGACTGGGAACCTTCTATGCTAGTCCATACAGTACGGCACTTAACTGTATTTTTGCGTATAACTTTGAATTTAAACAGGAATATATACAGACCATTCTGCCAAAAAGCCACGCTCTGTATCTCTAGACAGCAGTCGGAAAGTATCCTGATTGATTTACAGGGTCACGGCGCCACAAACACATAATCTTGCGAGGGAATTATAAACAACTGACATATAAATAAAGCTAACGAATTGAGAGGGACGAGAGGAAGGCACCCTTGCCGAGGAGATATTACTAAGGCGAGTTTTTAAGAAACTTAAAGTAATTCAATTTAAATAAGTCTGTCGCCGTTCAAACTCGGGCCCTCTGCTTTCTGGGCAGACAGGCAACGCATAAGCCACGAAGAGTCGCTGGTTCCAGGCATGTTAGCGGGAGCGTAGCGAACGTGTTCTGGTGCACGTGGCTAAATAACGTGTGTTTCATGTGTACTGATGCTACAACAAAAATTATGCAATGTGTACGCAACTTTTTAAAATTTAAACAGTGTTAAAGGTGGTATCACGATTATTCTTAGGACGAAGATTTCCGACCTCCTTACTTTTTTAACACTGTACGTACTTCCTTAGACGGGATATTAACTTAATTACATGGATGCGTTAAGTAATTTGCCTATTCCAAGTGATGGAGGATGCCGTCATAATTGTAGATACGCATACGCAAGTTTGTTCGATTCTTCCTCGCTAAGCGAGCAAAGAATTAAAATCAACCTTCACATGAAGCTCTGCATTGGAAACGTCATATTATGAATACCTGCGAGCGATATCAGTGAATGCGATATTATTTTAGGTAGTACTGGCGAGCGGTCTAGTTGGCTATACGACTCCGACGACCTCTGGCGCTGCATGGTTATACACAAACACAATACACACAGAAGAGAAATAAAACAAGACGTTCACACAGATTATTGGAATTTCCGGAGGCTTCCAGTACCGGAGTGCTTACGTAGCCTCCCTCGCCTTTGGGATGTGAAATCCTATAAATAGGCCACCTATCGCAACATCGCAATAAATAAGCTTATCGCTTGTAGCTCTCCTCTGTCTTGTTTGCATGATAAATTTGCAAGGAATGAATAAATTCTCTATCTTCGGCGTTTCAACTTAAAATATCTGCATATCCTATCATAAACTTAACGAAAATTCATTGTTTCTTTTTTTTTTTGAAGGCCCTATTCAGCAACATTCTTCTATGCACACTTTTTTGAAGTGTACACATGGCAGACTGGAGACATGCAGCTAAAGGCACACAGCGCTCGTACGGGTTTCTTTTCGGTGCTGCATTCATCATGAAACCCGTAGGCAAAAGCTTGAAATCCCCGTCTCTGTAGAAGTATGCGGGGAGAGAGCAGGCGGGATGCCGCACGCCTAAAGCCGACGGAAGTTAATCCTATTGTTTCCCGCGCAGATTGCGAAGGATGTAGGAAAGAACGCGCACACCGTCGACCCCGGCCATGTGTCGGCGAAAGCGTCTGCATAACCACCTAACCCCTTCTTCTTCCCTACTCCAGGTCCCCTCGCCCACCGTCTCTTCCGACAGATCTGGATGTGTCCATGTGGTGCCCGTTCGTGGGTGCCTGTTCGTTTTACTGAGATAATAATTAAACTTTTGCCGCTACCGTTCGTCGTACAACATTTGCAAGATTGTTATACCATCTTAACCGCCACATAAAGTACATGCCATTCACACAAATATCAAGATTGCTAGCGACACAAATTCTAGCCAACAAAATACAAATTTATTATATGCTTCCAATTGTACGCTTTTTCCGACAGAAAAATTGGATGGCTTTGAGCTAAAAAAGGGCGCAATATCGATTTCACTTCGTGGAAGACAAGTGAATTATTTCCTGATTGAAGATTAAAATGTAATAGCGAAAGAAAAAGCCGGAAAAAGGAAATCGATTGATTGATAAAACTTTATTTCCCACAGTAGGGGTCCTGAAGGACACTCGGCTAGGCGCCAGGTGTAGAGGGCAGCTCTCACGTCGGCACAGAGAGCCCGAAGCTCTCCGCCGCCGCCCGGCCCTCCTGGACTGCCCGAAGCTTATTATGTAGTGAAGCATTGTTTAACACTTTGTCCCAATGTTCTTTGTTCTTGGCGTAGGCGTCGCTCGATGCACAGCCACAAACATATGGTTTAAGTCTACACGGTCACTGCACCGTTCACATACATGTTATCCGTCGTAGTCAGGGTCGATGGGCATCATGTGCCAGGGGTTGGGGTAAGAGTTCGTTTGGAGTAAGCGGGTTAATTTCTTATCCGGGAGGAGAAACGCTCGTCTGCCTAGATAAAAGTGCTTAGTGAGCTCGTTGTACGTGAATAATTGATCTCTGTACTCGATATGTGGAGTAGCGAGGAAAACCGGAGGGACGTGGTCGATGAGTCCTCGCGCCGCCTTGTGTGCGATCTTGTTGAGATTGAGAAGGCCGCCCCCTAAGCTGCCCATGTGTGCCGGGAACCATACGATGGAGTGATTGGTGATGTTACTTCCGCCTAAGACCCGCAACGTCGTCTTGTCTATCCCGCCCTTAGCGAAAGCTCGAGTGGCTGCTCTAGAGTCGCTGTATACAGTTGTAAAGTTCGAGTCTTTTAGATCTAGTGCTATCGCTTTGCTTGTTCAGCTACCTCTGGTTTCTTGGTGTAAAGTGTTAGTGAGTTGCGCGTAAGCCCGTGTCTGTCGACTACTGCTACCGAGTAGGCATTCTTTCCCGGTATGTACGCTGCATCCACGAACGCTGTCTGGTCGGGAAACTGTGGAAAAAGGAAATCGGTGTCGAAGCAAATCAGACAGCCAATATTTCAGTTTTTGCATGTTTTTGCAGGGTTTGGCATTTGTTTTTAGGTTGTATCCGTAGAGAATCATTCCAACGGTATATAAATTTCTTTTCTGGCGTAAATATAATTTTGTACTAGCAGCTGACAAATAAAGTCCTACAAAAGACGAATAGCACTTAACGCCATGGTATCTCCATCGCCATAGCTTGAATCTGGCGCCCATGTCTCCCGCTTAAGCTGTCGCCTGCGAATGGTTGTTCCGATCTGCTGCGTCCGAAGTATTGCCAGCGTTAGCCATTGCATCTCAATAGTAAATCCCATTTTCATTTGGTAAAGGGCGAGAGGTTCGGCGATCAATTAGCTCCTATAATTTTAAACAAAGGCGAGATCGTCAAAGCTAATGTGCAGCATTTGAACTTGGCCCCAAAACAAATTGTTTTATATATAGTTTAATATTCAGATATTGAAATATAAGATACTCAGGGAGTACCGTGGGCCAGAACAAGCAAAATATATGTGTTCAGTCGGCGGCGCATCATCAACATTATTTAAGGAGTGGAGGCATTAAGCTCTTACACAACTGTGCTCCCTGCGGTACCATATACAGGAACACTATTGGTCCGTGACTTAGAAGGAGGCGGAAACAGCTTTATTTAACGCATTACTAAGCGTTAAGAGCAGTTTTATTTGATATATGCTGTCCAGCCTACATCAGTTAAAGATGTTGACTAGAATAATTTTTCCTATTTTATTAAGTATGCTCAATTTATTATAAGGCGTTATTAGTTAGGCTCAGTTAGACTCAGCATACGCTACCGAACAATATAACTCGTGAATTGCTATTGTGATCGGCACAAGTACACAAATGATAAAACGCCTTTGCTGTTATGACATGAATCAAAGGTTGACGTTAAGGTTCAAACGAAATTCAAGCCGAAGCAGTCTGCCGGTGTGCGACTGTTGCGATGAGTAGAGCTCCTGGTTTAGAAAGGTGCCTTAGTGGAGAGCTACGGAATGTTTGAGATAAATGCTTACCTTCCCATCTGCTCTCACGGTGAACAACACACGAACATCCTTTAAGTTTACTTCAATCGAAACAATGCCTCCGTCGTCGAAATTCAACCCGGAAGGTCCACTTTACACAAACTACTATGTGACTGTCCGAATCACTGAGCAAACGCGGCGGGTAACGCAATCAACATTTCACGCAACTCTTCATCCCACAGCGTTAAGGCTGGTGTGGTACGATACAGTTAAACGTTGCATATGTCTCTTAGTGAAGTTGCATGCCAGGTCGCGACAGGGGTAGCAATAAACATCATACGCATGTACTTTTCACTGTCGGCCTTTCTACGAAGTTCATTCCAAATCTGCAAGGCAACTGTTCATCGTATAGCTTTCTACGTGGTGTGACACATTTACTCTTCGTGCATAGAGACTAATCAAAGTAGAGGATAGCTCGAAACAGGGATTCAACCAAAGACATTAAAGCGACACTAAGACATTAGTGCTTTAGATTTCGCACCTCTTAGCAATTTTAAATTCCCACCGACCTTTATATCAGTTACACCACAATAACGGTGAGTTAGGTTAGCGATTCCCGCGGATATTCAAAGCTGCACTGCCCGTTGCTCGAGGTTTTAAAATTCTTGCTTTTTTAAAAAAAAAAACAAATTTCGCACACACAGCATTCGCACAAGCAACCTAAGTTTTCATGGCCGCAGTTGGCTTCGGTAGGCCAAAAGCTCCCGCTCCCACATTCAGATTCCCAGAAGGATGCGCAACTTTGCCATGAAGGAGCTGAAAGAATAAAAAATAATGTGTATGAAATACTCGCACTAGATTGTGGCCGTTTAGTCGCTGTGTTTGACATCTTTAACTCGTAGAGTGGTGCATAGGCACACAATCAACGAATTGTCCCTGCTTCACTGAGAGGCGCACATACGCTCCATTCATACGGGTCGCATTCCTGAAGAACTGCACGATGATCTACACAGAGCTCTCACCAAACTACGTCCCAACACTGTCACACTAAGGTGGATGCCTGTTCACGCAGGCATCCCAAGCAATGAGGTAGTGCATCGCCTCGGCCGCGAACTTAAACACCGGGTGCCTGGGATTTACTGCCCTTATCCACCCACATTGGACGCTCCTCTGCACTACAAAAGAGAAATTAACATTCACAATGACAGCATTCGAGAAACTCTTCGTACACTTCCTCTTCCTCATAAATCTCTGACTACCACAAAAAACAGGCATTCTTAGACTCATACACCTACACTCCTTACTCCTGCCCGATCGTTTCTTTACTGAATCAGACATTCCCCTGCATGCCCAAATTGTTCTGAACACTATTCAAACTTAGAACATTGCATGTTTTCATGAAGCCTCCCTCCCCCAACGTGACGGGCTTTGTTAGGCCCTGAACAGCTGAAAGATCAGTTGGCCTTGGTGACCCTGGCCCAACACATTCTTGACGCTTAGTAATGCTTTAAATAAAGCTGTTTCCTCCTCCTTCTAAGTCACGTATTAATAGTGTTCCTGTATGTGCTACCACAGGGAGCACAGTTGTGTAAGAGCTTAATGCCTCTGCTCTTTAAATATTGTTGATGATGCACCGGCGGCTGAACACATATATTCTGCTTGTTCTGGCCCACGGTATTCCCTGAGTATCTTATATTTCAACATGTGAATATTTAACTATATATAAAACAATTTGTTTTGAGGCCAAGTTCAAATGCTGCACATTAGCTTTGACGATCTCGCCTTTGTTTAAAATGAAATGATAATATTGATCAACAAATATTTTAATGTTGTTATTTTGCCGCAATAAAGAAATATTATTTTCATTATTCTTATTTTGTTGCGTTATTATTTTTGCTGCACACACATGATGTTTCACGTGATTATCACTTCTTTGTTTTCATTCTTTTTACAAGCTCCCAAAGGAAATGTTTAAATAATAAAGCGCAATCATTTACTCAGTTACAAGCAGATGTTCGCGTAGCAATACATGCAGAAAATAATTTTTGACATTATGCATGCGGTACCCCAGAAATATATCATTTATAGATATGAATTTTAGAGCAGCAAGACCTTGAACAACAGCATACACTGTTATCCAAAAGCAACCATAACCAGACATTTTAAGAGTTGAGAACCGACTCGGACAAAATATGGTCGCTTTTAAACGATCTAGGCAGTTATAAGCATCGCTTGAGGAGGAGATTTATCGTGTCAAATCAGCGTCCGCAGACAAGTGTCTTTTCAATCGTTTTAACTTGTCTTTGTTTTCATTGCACAGCCGCCAAGCTTTCAAGGCTTCTTCGCCGGCACGTGTGCATAAATACTCAATCTCATACTTGGAATTCCTGTCGGATATGAGAGACGTTGATGTGGTAGAAATTTACAATCAGCTGAAGAAAGGTACACTGGTATAAGTGGCAGTCATATGGAAGACATTTTTAAAAGTTTCAGGTCCTGAAAGATGTGCTTCTCCGTACAATAAATGTAATATCTGCTACGTGTAAAAATTACAAGCTTAATGAAACTTTCACGACTGATCCATGTGCCCTAAAAGAGCAATCACTCGCAACTTCAAAACTGCCGACAAATATATGCGTTTCCTTCCCTGGCGAAAACATTACAAAATATGAATAAGGAGTTATGCAGACTTTCTCGGATGTACATAAAATTATTTTAATTATTACTGTTTCGTGCTAGCTGATGGCACCCCGGGTCAGTCGAAAGAAAGCTCTACTTTCTTACACTCTCCATTCACAAGACTTATGAAGCGGATTACAACTCTGTTGGGGTATGGACGCCTTTTACAATACTAAATAATAAACAAGAAACAGGCGAAACAAGAATTCGTTCTTTATCATGGATAATGGCACTCCCTCACCAGACGTTAGGATTCATAGCGGTATAACAAAAAAGCAAAGTTTTCTTCTTAGCTATCAGTAATATCACGAAAAGCCGAATTAAAACACGTGAACCTGACGCGCATTAGTATACTCTCTCCTGTGCAGTTGCGCAAGGGGTAGACAACGTTTCGTAGCAACAAAGCTTACCACAACCGCACTGGCAAAGGCCATGTCTTCTTAAGCAAGTGGCTTTCTTCGATCCTCCACATTCTTTCCATGAGCAGTCCGCGCCGACTAAAGACGGAAATAGGAATCATTATTGCACAAACCTATTTAAAGTCGCACACAAGTCAACACGGAAGCAAAAGATGGCCATGAGGGAGGGCCGCCCAGGCGAAGGTTCGGCCAGTTGAGGCCATGCCGCGGTCGACCAAGTTAACCCGTGCTGAAACCATTCATTTTTTGCTAGCCGATGCTAACGTGCTTTCAGGTCGAAGCGGATTATTTACGACGTGACGAGTATCATTTTAAACTATTAGCTGCACGGAGATTCTTACAGGGGCAAATGCACTTTTCTCGTTCTGATTAGAGTATAGCACTGGCTATAACATATCAAAACATTTTTAGTCTAACCCGTGAGCAGAAGCGGAAATATGCCATAAAAACGTTGCATCAGGTCGTAGTTGCATTTGCTAGAGTCGTACTTGTACGTGCGGTTGTAGGCGTGCTTTACGAAAGATATTTCTGGCGGTAAATTTAGTATCAACCGTTGCACGATGTCTATAAATAGCAGAGACCTAACAATACGCCTGTTTATGCATTAGCATTGAAGATCTGGGCGCAGATGCAGGAAGAATTAATTAAATGCAAAGCCAGCTCGAACTCAACATACTCAGGATACAGAAAAGAAATGTTGGCCTAGCTGGTGATATGATTAGTCGAGTTCTTTTGCGATGTGATGCGCGGCATGCCCACGGTATTGTATTTCATCTGCCAACGTACAGGCTTGAGAAGCCCACATAGCCTGAGTTCTCAGCGAATATACTGCCGACGTCCGGCCCCATTGCTAAAATGCTGTCCTTCCCACACTATTCGCGATCCGGCGGCAGTGCGGGTTCCCGCTTTGGCGAAAACAAAAAACGATTGCTAATCGGGTATTGAGTCAATATGTTCGCACTTTCGTGTCATGAAACGTCGTCAGCACAACAGAGCCATTCATTAAAGAGTTAGGGAATAAAATGTTTCCTTAAGGTAAAGGATGAAAACGTCTTCCTGAATACCAAATTGGATCAATGTGGAGTGATAACTTAATTAGAAAGAAACTATCAATTAGACGTTGAAGTAGCGTGGACATGTATATAACGCGGGGACGTCCAAACCGGTGGTGATGTCACACCATAGCAGAAGTCATCAAAATTGCTAGCATAAAATAACAAGCAAGAAAAATAAAGGGTATAAAATAATTGTTTACGTTTACGTTCACGGGGTTTAAAGTTCCAAAGCAACTCAGGCAATAAGAGACGCCATGAAATTAATTAGAAAGTGGTTAATTAGTAACAGCTAGGTAAAACAATTATTAGGGCAAACTTTTCCGGAAAATGTCAACAAAATAAAAACAGATGCGCTCGTGGTGGTGGAACGATGCGGTTGCCGCAGGAACCACTGCCTGTGACTTCATGGCGCATTTAAGCAACGCCTGACGTCATGAGAGAGGGCGGCGGTGCGATGGGAAAGAGTGACGGCGCGTTTCGCCAGAATATTATGGCGGTGATATTATGGCGTCCCTTAGTACAATATTATGCCATATGAGAGGTGGCGGTGTGCGCATTATTTCCGCTTCCGCTTAGATGGCCGCGGTCGTTTCATTGCGGTTGACGCGTTTTGTAATGGGCTGTGTGATTACGCGCACCTGATACTTTGCAGAATGGGTCTGCGTCTGCATCCTCCGAAGGCCCCTCATCAAATTTCTCCAGGAAGTCCCGCCAGAGGAAATGTATGCTGTCCCGAGGAAAGCAATGGGAAGCGGCCAGTGTGAAAGAGCGCCACTGCTTTCGCATTACTCCAGTGCAGATCGCTGAAGTGATCTCTAACGTTTTTCATTCTATGACTGGCGTTCTGAGCCCGTCAAACCTTTTTCTCGATGTAGAGCAACACGGCGCGTGCACACACACACAAGCCCATGGAGTATCACTGAAATTGGACCCCTGCTTCCGTTTTAAAACAGTGCAGAGCTGCCTCATAAAACAGTCTCGTAAAACAAGCACAATGGAACAAGGTGCGTTGATGGCCCAATATGTTCTGTGGCTAACACGTTTGCCAAATTCAATCTGTTGTGCAACTATCGAGGACACAGGAAAGAATGAATCAGCTGGTTTGATGGGTTGCGGCGTTCAACCACGCAGACGACGCCGCTGAGCTGCGGCAGGTTACTCTCGTTCTGGTGGAGGCTGCGCGAACAAAGCATAAGAACTTCGAAGCTTCCCTGTCTAATTGCAATAAACTAAAACAGCCGCTCTAGCCCCACTTCCAAGCTCTGTGCACACAGGAAAACCAATACATAATTGCACACTCGCGTCCAGTACTAAAAAAACAACATCCTCATTTTCGTCAAGGAGCTGAAGCGACTCTTGCGTCGTGCAGACCCAGTTACGGACGAAGAAATTATAAGTGCGTCTAATGCTGCGCGCGGCTAAGCAAGGGCACTTCAGCGCTGTTAAACGCAATGCGCCGAACATTGTCTTAGACTTCATATCACAAGTTGCTACAGTAAAGGAAACTTTAAGCATGCGTGCAAATGAGTACCAGCTCCGTACAGATGGCCTTTTGCTATGTTGCGACCAAATCTGTGCCGTTGAAGCGGGCTCCCTGCCAAACGTCATGGTAGCTATCGTTCAAGCAAAAGTAAAAAGAAAGATATTTTCGTCAGAAATAGAGCCCCGCATTACCTCCCTGACTTAGATCATCAGAGAAAAAGTATATCGGACGCATTGAACTTCGAGGCTGCCACTAACACTAGAGCCAAAGCTCTGTCAAACACAGCAGATGCTCGAAACTCCATGCGTCCCTAATACTCACGGTACGAAGCTCCCAAGTCTTTGCGTCCACTATATTCAACCGGCCGCTCTCCCTTAGTGAAGCGTTGCAGCCCGAAGAAGTGCGACGTATGGCGAACATGATCACCATCCCTTCCGTTACCACTGCGGAGAGCTTGGTCCGGTGTATTGCATCTATTGGTACACGTCGTCTTATACTTAAACGCTTAGCCATGAAGGCACCGCACACCCACCCTGTGTTGAGATCCTGTATTTGGCTCCTGAAGCACATACGCACATTCTTCTCGGTCACCGTAACCCCAGCGCTATGCATTCCATAGAAGGGGATCATTATCATCGTCAGCCGGACTATACCCCTGCAAAGCAAAAGCCTCTCCCATTTTCCTCCAATTAACCCATCGTGTGCTATCGGCATCCACCTGACCCCTGCGAATTCCTTAATTTCATCCGCCCAACAAATTTTCTGCCGCCCTCTGCTGCGCTTACCTTTCCTTTGAATTCAATTGGTTACGCGTAGAAGCCATCGGTTATCCTCTCTTCGAGCTACATGTCCTCCCCATGCTCAGTTATTTTTCCTAATTTCAACTAGAATGTAAGTACCTTGAGTTATTTCTCGGCACCATTGTGCACGCTTCCTATCTCTTAACGTTACACCTACATTTTCTATTCTATGGCCCTCTGTGTTGTCCTCAACTTAAGTAGAAAGAACCCTCTTCGTTAACTTCTGTTTCAGCCCCATAGGTCAGTACCAGTAGGATGCAACTTCTACCGATATCACTTTCTTCTTGAGGGATATCGGTAAGCTGCTAGTCATCATGTTTAAGTACCTTCCAAATGCACTCCATCCCAATCTTATTCTCCTATTTATTTCCCTTTCCTAGGCTATTCAGCATTACCTTAGTCTTCTGCATATTAATGTTTAGGTGTACCTTTCTCCTTCTCCTGTCTAGATTATTTATCGTTAGTTTCAGTTGATCCCGTGAGTTGCTTAATAAGGCAATGTCATCAGCGAATCGAAGATTACTAAGATGTTCTGCATCGACCCGGATGCCTAACTGCTCCCATTCCATCCCTTTGAATACACCCTTTAAGCAAGCTATAAATAGCCCTGGGGATATCATATCTCTATGACTAACACCTTTCTTAATTGGAATTTTTTCATTTTATTTATGCAGAACTATATTTGTTGCGCAGCCACTACAGATATCTTCCAGTACTTTCGCATATGGCTCACCTACACCTTGATCTCGCAATGCGCGCATAACCGCTGAGGTTTCAACCGAGTCAAGTGCTATCTCGTAGTCAATGGATGCTATGTATAGGTCTCGTTATATTCCGAACACTTTCTATCGGTTTACAGTGTGGACATGATCGATGGTAGAGTACCCTTTCCCAAATTCTGCTTGATCCTTAAGTTTATTGAAATGTAAAGTTGTTCCTGATCCTATTAGCGATTATCTTGGCAAATATCTTGTACGTAACTGATGGTAGGCTGATTCGTCTATAATTTTTCAAGTTCCTAAGTTCTCCTTTCTTATGAATTAAGATAATGTTAGCGTTCTTGCATGATTCCAGTACTTTCGATGTGATCCGGCATTGCGTATACAAGTAGGTTAGCATGATCTCATCTCCATCCATCAACAAATCCGTAGTCACCTGATCCTCCTCAGCTGCTGTCCCCGTTCTCGTAGCTTCAAAGGCTTCGTTACTGTCAAAAAATCTGATTGTTCTCGGTTACAGTCAATGTTATTCTTGCCCTGATTACTATTGCTACTGTAGAGCTCTTTATAGGGATCTTCGGCTACCTTGATTATCTTGTCTATGTTAGTAATGACTGCTCGCCTTGTTCCTCAGTGAATATATGTGATCTTCGCCTATGCCAAATTTCCTCTTTCCCGCTTTCAGATTACGACCATTCTTTAGGGCATTCTCAATTTTCTCCATGTTATACTTTCTTATGTAGCTACCTTGAACCTATTGATTAGCTTTGATATCTCTTCCATTTTCTATCTGTTCTGTTAGGTTGGAGGCTTTAAATCCTTGGATTTTCTTAACCAAATTTTTGGTCTCCTTAGACAGTTTACCGGAACCCTCTCTAACAATTCTACCGCCTATTTCTGCAGTGCACACCGTAATTATTTCTCTGAAGGTATTGTTATTAACGCGAAAGCGTTACTTTGCTATGTTCGCAGATTTCTGTCCACAGACCGTGTCCGCAGACCGCGTCCGCAAAATCGTGTCCGCAGCAGTTACCAGTAATTGAGAAGAGGTAGAGGTTAATGAGTGGTGTCAATCAATAGAGGCTGACGTAAGGTTGCGACAGAAAGAATAATTAGGCCAGTAATGTAATCAGATAAATAATTAGAATAACTAGTTCACAGGAATTGAAAGGCGCAGTATCTGCGCCTTTCCAGCTGCCCTGCAGACTAAGGACTAGTGAGGTACAGGGGTTCTTCACGGCCTCAGCCGCCAGGCGGATGGCCTGCTGCTGAACGGCGGGGCCTCCGCTCCGCAGCCAAGCCTCCCAGGCTTCTCTACTATTAATGTTCATGCCGGAGCCTGGGGGAGTCGGCGCATTCCCAAATAATATGATCAAGTGTGCCTTTTTGGTCGCAATTTTAGCATTTCGAAACTTCTTCCTCCCCGGTCTGTATCAGGAATATCCAGACCGGGCAGGTGTAGTTTCCGGCTTGTAACTGCCTCCAAATGCGCGCATCATTGTTAGAGAGAAACCGATCTTGGAATGGGTACCTCTTTCGGTTTAATTTGTAGAATTCTGTGATTTCATTGTATGTTATGGCACAATCTTTTATTCCCCTGCAGTTGGACTGTTCAATTGCTGCCCGGTGTTAGAGATCTCGGGCTAGCAAGTGCGCAGCTTCGTTGCCAGGGAAAGATTCATCAGCAGGTATCCATATGATGGAGATTGTTTGATTAATGGGGTTAGCAAGGAGAATCCTTTTGGCCTCCCCCGAAACCCTTCCAAACAGCCGTTTTGCTGTCACTAATGAATACTTTTGCCTATTGCAAGCTCCTATTGCAAGCTCTTCAGCTGTGTTCGTGTCACGAGTGCGTACCGAGGCCGCAATTTTGGGCGCGCAATTTTCATCTACTACCGCCGAGACTGCCGCTCAATGCCTTCCGCATGATGCGTCGACATATTCTACGTCTTCGGCTGCCTTGTGTTTTATTCTTTTTGCAGTAGCTTTGCGCTATGTTATCTAAGTTGTTGATTCCGGGTGCATGGTTTTCGGCGAAGGTGGTACCAGCAGGTGTTTCCTTGTGTAGGGTGGAATAGATGTTTCCTCTTGTCTGCCTCCGTCTGGTTGTAGGCCAATCCATTCAAGGATGGTCCTCCCTGTCTCCGTTTGACTTAGTCTTTCTAGCTGTGCGATGCGGGCCGCCTCAGTTAGGTCTTGCCATTTGTTGTGTATCCCCCTTTTTTTTTTCAGCTTCTCCGTCGACGTGGATATGGGGAGACCTAGTGCTTGCTTGACGCATTTCCTAATTATAGTGTCGATTCTGTCAGGTTTAGCTTTCTTCATGTTTAGGAAAGGTGTGGCATAGCATATGCGGCTGATAACGTAGGCTTGTGTCATCCTCAGTAAACTACATTCTTTGAGACCGTGGCCTTTGAGCGCTACTCTCCTGAAGATGCCCGTGACTTGTGCCGCGTAATTTTTCAGTTTCTTTATGGTATTTGTGTTCTGACTTTTCGCTTGAAGGACCATTCCTAATATTCTGATTTCCTGTACTTGAGTTACCGAGGAGTTTCTTACATTTATCTGTATGTCTGCTTTACCCATCTTATTTTTAGGGTTGTATATGATGAGCTCCGATATTTGCGGCGAGCAGGATAGGCCTCTTTCGGCAGCGTACTTGACTGCCTCGTCCGCGGCGGTTTGTAGTTTACTCTCTATCTCTGCGTCACTGCCCTTATTTATCCAGAGATTTATATCATCCGCGTACATGCTGAATTTTCGGTCCCGTATCTGGTTTAGTAACGGGGGCAATCCCTTCATCGCTGTGTTAAAAAGAAATGGAGACAGGACGGAGCCTTGGGGTGTTCAATTGCTTCCTAGTGTGACTGTAGGGAACTTGAGGTTCTGGAAACGCATGGTTATCTCCCTGTCCGAGAGGAAGTCTTTGATGTAATTGTATGTTTTTTCGCCGACCCCAATCTCTTGGAGTCCCTCGAGTATTGCCTTATGTTTGACATTATCGAATGCTTTGGTCAGGTCCAGACCTGAAGAGTCCTGATTTATGATGTCGTATCTAAGCCTGAGCATCACGTCCTGTGTGCTTAGGCCTGGCCTGAAGCCCACCATCTCATGTGGCCAGAGGTTCTCTTGTTCCATGTATCTAGTGAGTCTCGTTTGTATTACGTGCTCCATCAGCTTTCCTACGCACGAGGTTAGTGAGATGGGTATCAAGTTTTCTCATTTTGGTGGTTTGCCTGGTTTGGGTATGTGGACTACGCTCACTCTTTTCCACTCTTGTGGTAGTTTTCCATCCTCCTACTCCTTATTCGTGTATTCCGTTAAGGCCATGATTGATTCATCATCTAGGTTTCTAAGGATCGTGTTTGTGATCCCGTCGGGGCCTGAAGCCGATCTCGTTTTAAGCCCCATTATCTCAGCTCGGACTTCAGCCTTCGTGATGGGAGCGTCTAAGTCTAGGTTGGCTTGTCCCGTGTATATTAGTAACGTCTCGGTCTCTGTAAACAAGAAGTGCATTAATGTGAGGTGGAGGATGTGACGTAACGCAACCGGAAGTAGAACCGAAAAAGTCATAGGAAGAGATTGAGGCGCAATTTGAAAGTACCAAAAACTAAAATGGGCAAACAAGAAGTGAATTAAGCTACTAGAAGCAACCAGAAGCAACCAACAGCAGCATCCGTGCTTTCGCATTACTCCAATGTAGATTCTGCAGTGCTCGTTAATTTTTGCTTCTTGTCTAAGTTCAGATTCCTAGTTCGCACTGAGTATCTATTCTGCATCGAGGGCCTGAATTCTACTTTTCCCCTTACCGCTAATTTTTTGATAGACTTCATCCTCACTAATCTGTTCCGCTCCCTCTTCAAATCCAGATTAATTCGAGGCACTGTGTGGTCACTGCTTTGCGCCTATCCGATAACCAATACATCCTGCAAAATGCCGGAGTTTAAATCAATCTCATTTTTATTCTCCCCGTTAGAACTTTTCCGTGTCTACTCCCGGTTATTCCATTTGTTGAAGAATAATTCAATGTCATAGCTGCCTACTGCGTGGTATCCAGCTTGCTCTCTACCTACCATAGCATTGAAGTCACCCATCAATACAATATAATGTGTTTTACTTTCCCCATTGACGATTCTACATCTACATAAAAACTTCCTACTGCCTGGTCATCGTGACTACATGTAGGTGCGTATGCTTGTACAACCGTCAGCCTATACCGCTTATTTATTATAATTAGGAGTCCGGCTACCCTCTCATTAATGCTATATAATTCATCTATATTACCAGCTATATTCTTATTCAGAAGGGAAATATAGTTTTCGTCTCGAATGTAAGCCTCGATAACACAGTGCATGGCCGCCATTTAGTACACTATATGCAACATTTGGCCTCCTCACCTCACTAATACCTATGATCTCCCATTGAATACTTCTATTTTCTCAACAGCACTGCTAAACTAGCTTCACTAGCTGGGGTTCTAGCATTAAACGTTGCCAGGGTCAGGTTTTCAATGGCGGCCTGTCTTCGGAGCCAGAAATCTTAGCACCCCGCAGCGTCATAGGTCTGTTCGCCGCCGTGAGCACTTGTTCCGCTGCCGCTGGTGACTCAGGGCCGGGGTTTTGTAGGACTAATCATGGGAGGTTGTGGGCAATGAATGCACCAGGTTGGCCAACGCCTATTCTGGTGAGGAATCGTTCTGCCGGAGGTGTTCACTGGCATCAGGTCGTACTTCAAACCTGTTTTATGCAATTCCATTGACGCGCGGGTTTTCTTTTTTTTTTTTTAATCCGGTGGAGAATTTCCCGGCACAGCGATTCGAAGAACGGTCCTGTTGCAAGCGAAGTAGATGCTCTACCTCAGTTGCACCGCTGCAGGTTCCCCAGTCCCCTAAGGGGAAACTAAGAACAGCACCCTTCGGAGCTGATGTTGTTGCGAACCTAAAGAACAAATTCTGTATTCCACTGCATCATCGACTCTACATTTTGCTTACAGCTCAGGCTATCGAGGCAATCACGCAGCCCCCACCCATCTTGCTAACCACAAGTCCTGTGGTCTCATTTACAAGCCGTCCTTCAATTTTGTCGTCCAGACCCTCCCGGGGCTCGCCTCAAGGTAAACAAAACGCTTCATAGTTTTATGCCTGGAAGCAGCCGCTATCCCACTCCTCGTCTCACTCGCAACTCAAACTCTGCAACTTGATGTCCTGAACATATGCATCAACGGCGAGAACGCAGCCGCCCTTCTTGACCCTTGTTTTGACGACTGCTTCTTGAGCTGTCAATATGCTTTTCCCCTCAATATAGTATCACACCTTGAATTGGTCCAGAAATTCATAGCGGCGATGGCCTCCGTTTAACTCAGCTCGATAGATGCACTTTAGAGTGACTCTCTAGGGCCACACCTATAAGCCGATTCTGTCCGCTTGCAAGAGTGTGCCGTCGGCTCAATTCTTGAAACGTTGCTGCCATCGATCCTCAGACAAAGCCTGTCTGTTTCTCGGCAGCACGTTCCCTACAGAAAAAACGCGATGGCTATCGCTCCTCGTACAAGAGTAGTAATTTGTGTTGGATCCCGCGAAGCTTCTCATTGAAAACATTGAAAGCATTCAAGCGTTTCGTTTTCCGGTGATGTCTGTGAAGGTTGTTAAAATTTAAACAAAAGCAACACCATTGCGTTTCTCGAAGAAATCGCCCACATTAGTGACGCTTTTAAACTCTCAGATGCGTCATCCTTGATCAATTCAGAACATACCTGTGATTAGATTTTTGACGCAAAAATTCTGCTTTGCAAAGACGATAGCAAGAGCCCCTGCATGATCTGCTTCGATGTTAGCGACATTTTCTCTACATCTTCCAAGGTCTTCATGCGAAACATCGCAGAACCAAAGAAGAAGCTGTTCGATCGAAACCGCAGACGCCGTATTGATGTTTATCCAAATTGCGTTAGAAATACAAAGAGAATTTCAAAATTTGCTGAACGATAACTTAGCAGAGCAGTCGGCAAGTTCATGGACATTAGCCCTAGTTGTCGTAGAAACAAAAATTACACTCTTTCCTTTTATATCGATTATCGCCGTCTAAACCGCATTAGAAAAAAGAACTCTATCGATTACCACGTATTGATGACTCCCTTGATCACGAGTGCCGTGTAACGTACTGTTCAAGGGACATGAAATGTGACTATTGGCAGATCAAAGTATACGAAAACGATCGCCAAAAGACGGCCTTCATTACTCCAAACGGACTGTCCAACTTAATGTTTATGCCCCGTCAATATATAAATTTGCAATGTGCACTCCGCTAGCTGGACTAAAATAGCAGACATATCTTGTCTACCTGCACATCGTAATCAACTTCCATTCAAGCGATCAAGTTTAGCACTTACGCCCAATCCAGAAGAATTCCTGTTTACCTGCGAGGAACTTGAGTTTCTTGGACTTTAAACTGTATTGGCGTGGGCGGGACCTTGACTAGGAGGACTCTATTAGCTGCTTCCGAAGACTTAAAGACAAGAATGCCGTCCGCTATTTTCTAAGCCTTTCTGCGTGCTATATGCGCTTTGTGAGAGGCTTTTCTAAAATCGCTGAACCCTTCTTCAGGGATACCTGCAATCGTTAGTCCTACATGCCCGCTTGCGAGAATTCTGAAACAAAGCTATACACCGATATATAAAAAACTGCGCAAAACAAAAAGGAATACTAAGAAGACACACACATAACAGTGCAAACTTGCAGGTGAATTTTTGTAAACAAAGCTACTGCAGAACAGGAAATATGCTCATGCATGCACAAAGCAAAGCCACACGTGTAGAAACCAGTAGGTCAGGATATAACAAAGAATTTCAAAAGTGGTATATAGGCATACAGTAATCCAATGCAGAAACATATCTGCAGCAATAGCAACGAAACGCTCTAGAACAGGAGCTGTTATTCATCGTTAAGGATCTCAACGTTTTTACAAGGTCCACTCACGCCTTCCTGTCTAGTTTTGTTTCTTCATTACGTCGAATCATCGCCTGAGCCAGCAATTTAGATATCTACACACCGACGCGAGAAGAATGGTGTCATTGGAGCTGTTTTGTTCCAGAAACAAGACAGTACTGCGCGTCATGCCCTATGCCAGGCGCTCGCTGTCCAAAGCAGTGTCCGACAAAAAAGGTACACCCGAGAGACGTGTATGCTACGTCGAATTTTAGTCCCCGCCTCTATGGCCGGTGGCTCGATGCCATCGCTGACCGCCACGCCCTTTGTTGGTTGGCTAGCCTTAAGAGTTCTTGTGAACGGCTCGTCTCCTGGAGCCTACGGCTGGAGGAATTCCAAATAACCGTTTCATACAAGTACTAGTATTTTGGGGCAGTAGATTATAAGCCATTTGCGGTGCTATAAACTGTTCCTTTGTTTTACCTCATGCAACCTATTGTAATGCAGACCAGGGTAATACGACGTGCTAGAATGAATTAATAAGTAATATCCGGCTAAAACCATACCGACACTTACTCTCTACCGGGCCCTTGCAGAGACACTGGCAAGTGACCGTAACGAAGTCCCGTTTCTGTACATAATCAGGTAGACAGATCTCCCAGAATCCGTATATAGCGGTAACCCTCATTTAAATCCCTCATTCACTACTCATAATCATAGTACTGTTGCACAAAGACATTTCAAGGATATTTTCTCCGGCTTCTGTTCCGGTAATAGCATCTCGCTGAAAATAAAGCTTTCCGCCAAATGCAATAAAACGACTTGCAATCATTCCGCAGGACCAATGCGCATATATCTTTCAAGCTTCTCACGACAAGAATACCCACTGAAATGTTATTACGACTTGGACCTTGGGTGCGGCCTAATGCTGGTTAACACTTCCGGCGACGCACTCTGTCACCAAAACAGGAGTTGGCCACCCTGGTGCAGTAATTGGTTGCAACCTTCCATGATTAATCCTGTAAAATACCGGCCTTCAGTCACAGCTGCTGCGGAGCAACTGACCACGGCGGCAGTCAGACTTGTGAGGCAGCGGGGATGCTAAAAATATCTGGCTTCGCTGGTCAGGTCGCCATTGGAAACTGAAACTGACGTTTTCCGTCTCTACATAAAAGACCATGACCTCAGCGCCACTGTGCGGCATCCTTCAAGTGCTGAAGAAGGTCGCCAACTAGCACGAACCTGAATGATGCATCAGCGGCTTCATAAACGTCTCTACCATCTACTACCATCGCGATACCAAATATCTATCCGGATATTGTGTCTGAGGATGGACATCGATTGGACTACAAGTAATGTGCTAGGAATTGTTGCACCGTATATTTAACCATACAGAATAGTTCGCCGTTTGGGCGCTGTTAAATACGAGGTTGTGTTTGAAGCAGCGATGTCGCTTGCACTCCGAAGTGGTTCACTTCATACAGCTGAAGCGTCGCTGTGACAAATATTCAGCAACTATCGACCTTGTGTTTGTAAAATGTGCACAACTATCAATTCCTTCCTAAGGTATGCCGGTGGTTATAGCAAGCTAAATCCATCGTATTGCACCCAGTTTCGACTGCCCATCGAACACTACTGATACGTCCACGTGCGAGGATCTTCAAACACTGTTGCAGCCTTTCTATATGGCAAACTTGACCAGGAACGTTTGCAAAGAGCTAGCAGCTATTGCAATTGTTGCCTTTACCCCTTAGTCGGCGGACGCTACGACTGCCCTAATGCAATCCTTCACTCGCCAGAAATTCCCCAAAGTGGTCCACAGTTCAGGCCACCCTTCTACGAAGATGAGCGTTCCAGCTCAACTTTCTACTGGTAACTACTCTGCCTCCTACTTCGGGCTCCCCAGTGCGCTTTATTATTTGTCATGTCCCTGCATATTGGCGAACCTCGGTCGATAGGCCTATATGTTTCACATGCCTAGGTGCAGGCATCAATGTATTATTTTGGGAGCGAGCTGAACATACTTTTCAAGTACTGTCGACATATAATATTTTCTTGCTTCATAAGGTGGACACTTGGGTGGGTTGGAAAGCATTTTAAATCTTATTTGCTAGCGCTTCTTAACACACAAGGAACATGAGAAAGAAGACGTATATGAGTTGAACAGAGAGTCTGTACTGTTCACATGTGTTCCTTCTAATGTCCCTTGTATGTTAAGGAGCGCTAGCAAATGATTTCAACATATTGATGAAATTTGTTCTAGTGAATTTCGCGGATATCCATCAGATATCCTTCGATATTGTAATAATAGAATAATTAACTTATTAAAATAATCAAAAGCTTCTTGCTCTGAGCGACAGAATAGCTATTAAAGAAACAGCAGCTCTTACAGAAAGTCCTTGGAAAGAGAAAATGTATTTGCGTTCCAGAGATAGAACCTTAAACACATGCGCATTCGGGGTGCCACTCTACCAAATGAACTAACTAAGGCGACCAGCATGCGGATGCAAGGCTACTTCACAACTCTTTGCTCTTAATTGCTATTATAATAGTGCGTCCCTACTGTGTCGCCGTGACAGTTTTCTTTGGAGAATACACTTGGAGGATTCTGCTAAACAGTTGAATACTACTATACCATTAGACCGGTACTGTGCGATGTCTGCTGAATTTATTTTGAAGTGGAAGCTTCCGTGGGCTAGCTGCGGCGCGTTGCGCGTACGCCGCAGTTTCACCTCCACCTACACTCACCCGCGTGCCTAGCGGCGCGCGGCATGCTCGCCGCCCGCTTGTTCGCATGTGTGGCGCGCGGAGCGGGTGGTTCTCCATTCTTCTTCACACACCTGATAAACTTCATTTGTACCATCATATATCGCCGATTTCCGCGTATTGATTCACTAATTGATAAAATAATTATTTTCCATCAATTTAGGAGGGCCCCTAATCCCCGCTCCTGGCACGCAGGCCTGAGGAACGGGGGATGAGTCCTCCGCGACTAAGGACTGCCAAAAATACGTGATTTATTCGCGGCTTCAGCCGCCAGGCGGATGGCCAGCGGGGACCTGTTGGCCAGCGGGGACCTCGCATCGCAAGAGGGTATCTCAGGCTTCTCTACTTTTAATGGTGCCCATTGCGGCCGGAGGTCTCAAGTATTCGCTTATTATATGGTCGAGGTTCACCCTCGCTTCGCATGTCTTAGACTTATCATCTTTTCTCCCACCTAGCTGGGTGGAAACAACCAGACATGGTTTGAGAAGTTTCCTGCTTCTAACTGTTGCCATGCCTCGCGGAGCGCCGCGCATCACCTCGCTGCGTTGTGGTTTTCAGCTGCTGCGACGCAGTGGGAGATATAAGCTGTGGAGCAGCCGCTCGTGTGCGCAGGTATACACACACAAATTTACAAATTTATATATATATATACATGCTGGTAATTGCGGCCAGTCTGTAGTATTATGCCAGGGATGAGCCAGCGACGCTTAGTGCGCGCGCTCGCTACGCCCGCCTACAAGCCGAATCTACTGATCCTGCCAAAATCGCTCTCCGTGAAGAAACGGCAAGTAGGAATAATTAGGTTGAAAAAGCTATACGAGCAATGTAAACTCCCGAACAGCGAAAAGAGAAACTTGCAAAGCGACGACGCAAGGCGACGGAAAAGAAGTTGCGACAAGAACAACCAAGAAAAAATTCGGTCTCATCAACGACAACTACTTATTTCGCTTTGTATATCTTGGCTTCGCTCACTTAAGCGACTGCAATTTCCTGTACCACTGCAATGCATGCCAAACAGAATGCATTAAACGAATTGGACAGAGCATCCAGCTCTTCAAGTACTAATGCTTTTTTGCGTTTTGTGGTTCTCTTGACACACTTATTTTAGGCGCATAATTAAAATCATAAATTTAAAACAAAAATAACCTATTTTCGTAGCTGCTCTAAAAATTCTATAACTAAAAAAATGCAAATGCTACTGCCATCATCCCTTCCAAGCCTCATTAGATTTCTAAGGTATATTTCCTCGGCCAGTGCAGTTTCACTTTCCGCAAAAATTGTTTATTTGTTCAGATTTATTAATGCCGCCATTTTTAGTATCTATCATGCATAATAGACTGACGATTCCACATGAGGGAGTGGTTTCTACGCTTGGAGTTCTAGCCTACGTTATTATCCTTTTTTTTTACTACACTTTTATTGAATTTTCACTGGCGGCAAAGTTTGTTTCCGCCATAAACTTACTTCTAAAAAATTACTTTCCCCATGTGGGGATATGCGATTTATTGAAAGTATACTTGCTTGTAGTAGCAGTCACGAGAAGTATACCCACTGCAAAACCGAAGCCAAGGTGGTTTGTCTTCATGATTCCCTGCATACGAATGCCAGCAGTGTATGTTTCCCAAACAGAAGCGAAAGAAACATCACAATAAACTTCCAGATGAATGCACTTACCGTTTCTTAATCAGTATAACTGTTTGAGTGCTGGGAGAAGCGAACAAATTCAAAACATTCTGAGCGCACATAGGACCAGTCTTAGTTGATATCACTTTATAAGTATATCACTCTGTGTCAGGCTACTCCTTATTGCATTGTATTTCAGCAGTTTAAAAAAAGTTAATTGCAGATATTTAAGAACAAATTTCATCTTTGTCAGGAAAGCACGCAGTGTAGAGTTCATCATCAAGATTTTAGTAAAGTAAGAGTTAGCCACATAATAATATTCAGAGTCCACAGTAAGAGTCGCCGATCTGTTGTACATAAAACCCACCTACCTGCCCTTGTTACGCAGTTGAAAAGTTCTGTTGGTGTGAACTGGATGACGATTTATAGAAAGGAACTGCAATTCTGTCCGCCAAATCTTTATTGGTGGCCCAGATGGGTTGAACGCAGCATAATTGTGCAGCCGTTCATGCTTTTCCATTTTACTCGTGCAATGCCGCCAGCCATTGTGTAGAAAAGGTCACAGGTCTGAGTCAGCAAGGAAAGGCAACAATGCGGAGTATCCATTGTTAGCGGCGGTAAAGAGTTTATTTTGAAAACAAATGTGCAATCCATCCCCTCCGAAAGTGATATTGTGAAAAATAGTTGCAATCAAGGAGTTATTTACCCAGCTAGAAAATAGATACAGCACCCCTCTGGAAAACACGATTTTTTCACTAAAATTTCTTTCTTCATTCAGTATTTGATCAGCACAGCTTAGGTGCAGTTTTACGGAGCTCTGTCATGCAGGCACAGTTCATTGTTTTCAATAATGTGATAGCTTTCGGTGGTATGAGCGCACATTAAAGTTTCAGATAACCCTGCAGTCAAAGATACACACAAAGAAACTCAATGTAATCAGCCGTAGAATATTACTTAATAAGCCTAAATAATTATGCAGTTTTGACCTGCTCTCACGAAATTGGAGCACGGTTTTGTTAAGTCGGCTCGATGGAAGCCCGCGCGGTGCCGAATAGATGGTTCCAGAACATTGGAGAAATTACTCCCTCTTCGCGCGAGGAATGCGCGTGACCTTGTACGCATCGGCGTCACCCTTCTTCTCATCACCCGGCAGCGACGGTGACTCATCCGGTCGGAAACGATCGTCTTATCTAGAATTTTTGGCGGCGTCTAACCAATGTCAACGCGCTGCTCGACGGGAGAAAAAGGAAACGCGTCAACGAGTGATGCTAAGTGTACGGCGCGTCAGCTTTGGCGAACTGGAACAGACAGACGCGGCGCGCCCTATTTATGGAGGTCGCGTCACTTGGGTCAGTTAGTCAGTGCGAGCTAATATTGCGGCGTGTTCGCAAGTACTACTGCTCGACTCCCGGTGTTCACCCACTTCTGCCAAGCCCACAGATCTACGAGGAAGCGGCGCTTATCTTACATGGCCGCCACATCGTGACTCTCCAGTCGTCGGTCTACAACAGTGCCCGGTGAACAATTTGGTGTTTGTTTATTTGACTCTTCGTGTATTGTTCAGTATTGCAAAGCCTCTGTGTTATTGAAAGCCTTTTTAGTTGCATGTTTAGCGTAGCCTTTATGTGAACCTCTCGTCTGTGCATTTTAAGTATTCGTGTGAATTTCGCAATTTCTCTGTGTCATCTCTTGCTGTGTATAAAGTTTGTTTTTGTTTGTTACTTCTAGTTGTGACCCTTACTCTGGCTTGAACCGACGAAAGCTGTGCACTGAACGGCCACCTACTTCTGTCACTTCAAGGTAGTTGACTTCCGGCTGAGCTTGCCACGCAAGTCGAGGGCATCTCCTTCGAGACCGGAAGAGCTACCCCCACTCATTCTAAGGGTGGTTAGGGGTGTGCGCACCATTACTGGCGCATCATTAATAACCATATTACTTTTGGCTTTTGACCTTGAACGTTTTGTGAGAACATAGCTACTGAAAGTGGTTGTAAATTAAATTCCAAATTTGCCTCGTAGCTGTTAGAAGGGAACACACGGTGAACTTATTTTACCTCGCGTAGAAGTTATTGCTTCAAAAATGCAATATTTTTCAAGCCATACAGAATATCTAATGGGTGTGGATATTACAGCTATGGATGCTTACCACAGCAATCTGTGTGTATTTCCATTTAAATCCAGAATAAACAAATTTTATGGGATACAGTCTTAGTGATCTGAATTAGACGCTGTCTGCTAGCAATGCTCGAGGGTTTACGATACTCTATAGGTCGTTGAATGCACAAAATACGCACTGAACTGTGAAAGCCAGCCTTGTTCTGATTAAGCACCAGCTACTACCATGGCTAGTTTGAACACTTATATTCGTTTGGAACCACGACGTTGATTGCTACGTTGCAGAAATCTACATAACAATGCTTTGGTGACGTCATAAGCTGTTACATATGCCGCGGAAGCAAACTTGATGAGAGCGCTGACAAAGAGGACCACTGTGTTAAAAGAAGTGAACGACGCGAGTTGTTTGGGCTGCTTTCGCACAGAATTCTTAGAAGTTAAGAAACTGAAGCAACCGGCGGCCGAGGAAGTTGTTGTTGTGGGAGTAGGAAGAAAGAAAAGAAAATGCACGGGTCTGCTACTGGCTCTGTAGCTGAGCCACCTCCGCTACCTCGTGCAAACAGAAGAGAAAATAGAGAAGAAAGAAAAGGAATAGGGAGAGAACGACGCGCGCCGCAACAACAGCCGTCGTCCACCACCGAAACGGTGGCGGGTGCAATGACGGCCTACAACAGAGTAAAATTCCGTGGCAGGCTAGCCCCCGCCGCAAGCGGCCATGACCCACCTGTCCCAGCCCCATCAGGGGAGTTCAAGTGTTCCTTGGAAGACACATTACAAGGTTGAAAGCGATGCAAACGCAGATGGGACGGGAAAGGCAGAGAGCGATGAATGCATGGGTGACGTTCGGGAAAACGGGCGCGGCAACAGGACGTTTGAGAACCGAGAGTCCCCCGATGACGCTTCGTGGGCGGGGCGCAGCTCCCGAGCTGTTTTCTTTGTGTTTTTCTGGGGTGTCCGAGTGTTGAGTTGAAGGGGGAGAGGAGGAGCGCCATTTTTAATCGCCGATATCTCCGGTGTTAATGAAGCTAGCTGAACAATGCTTGCGATTAATTGACTCATGAGAAGAACCTATCTCTCTGTCGATTTGTTTTACCTCATTTTAGGCATTTCATAATCCCTTTGAATGCTTTCGCATAAAAAATAGATCAGCCTGCTGCTTCATTGGTCTGATGGAACATCGGGACAAAACGCTTGTCTTGACGCATGGACTTGGTGCTCCAGGTGGCCACTGGCTGCTTACAAGACACTGGAATGCGATGCTTGGTTTCAGATGACCTGCATGGGAGCATACGCGGCCAAACAGCATTGCCCACTTTTTAGCTGCTGGTGGAGAGTCGCGGTTTGGCCATCAGAAGCGCTGTCAGTACTGCTGACTACAAATAAAAAATGAAGCAGCTGAAGGCACACCGCTTTCGAATAAGAAAGCTTTGGCAAGTAATATTTCATCGCATCATGCTGGTGACTCATGAAAGCGTTTTATTTATTTATTTATTTATTTCCAATACCTCAAAGACCCCAGGAGTACGGGGTTTTACATGAGGGGTAGGCTTGACAGTATTTAACAAAAAAAGTTTTCAATGGCGGTTCTGAAATGGCTTGGGTTAGAGTGAGCGACGATGTCAGCGGGAAGATCGTTCCAGTCGATGGCTGTCCTTACAAAAAATGAGTTGAGGTGCGTTGTCGTTCGGGCATGTGGCGGATAAACAGCAAAGGTGTGGCTGATGCGACTGGATGTTCGATGAATCGGCATGATGACTGCTGTGCTAGATGATAAGGCATGATAAAATATATGAAATAAACAGAGTCTGAATATTTTACGGCGTGCTTGCAAGCTTGGGACGCCGGCATTAGCTTTTAGATTAGTGGCGCTAGTATTACGAGAATAGTCAGAGAAGATAAATCTAGCTGCACGGTTTTGTGTTAATTCAATGGTAGATATCAAGTTTTGAAGATGCGGGTCCCACAATGCGCATGCGTACTCCAATTTGGGCTTTACAAGGGTTACATAAGCTAGATGTTTAACAGAAGAGGGTGCCTGAGCTAGGTTACGCCGAAGAAAGCCAAGTGTGCGGTTAGCATCGTTAGTGACGGATGTAACGTGAGAATGCCATGTAAGATCACTGGAAATTGTGACACCTAAATATTTCAAAAATGATACCGAGGAGATAGTGGTTCCGTTTAGTAAGTAGTTGTACGAAGAATAGTGTTGGCGTCTGTGGAAGGTAATTAGGGCCGTTTTGTTAACATTTAGGGTCATTAACCAATTTCGACACCATTCCTCGACTTTTGCCAGATCGGCCTGAAGAGCCAAATTATCATTAGGGTTATGTATGGGACGGTAAATGACACAGTCATCGGCAAAAAGGCGGATATTAGAAGAGATGGAGTTGGGTAGGTCATTAATATAAATAAGGAAAAGAAGAGGACCAAGTACGGTACCTTGGGGTACACCGGAGAGAACAGGGGTGAGGCTGGAAGAGTAATCGTTAGCGAGAACAAACTGGGAGCGGTTAGTAAGGAAATCTTCGATCCAATTAAATACAGATGCATTTAAGTTAATTCTTGACAGTTTTAGTAATAGTCGTTTGTGGGGAACCTTGTCAAATGCTTTTTCGAAATCTAAGAAGAGTGCACCAGTAGGAATATTAAGGTCTAAGTTGGAACTAATGTCGCTTAAAAACAATGCAAGTTGCGTGTCACAAGAAAGGCCTTTCTGAAAACCGTGCTGATTGGGATGGAAAAATTTGATGGATGTTAGGAAGTTGACGACATGTGAGTAAATAACGTGTTCCATGATTTTAGAACATACGCTTGTGAGAGAAATGGGGCGAAAAGTGTTACCTGAGCCCTTCTTAGGAACTGGAACGATCTTGCCCACTTTCCAGTCTTGAGGGACTGTGCCAGATGATAAAGACTGCTGAAAAATATGAGTTAGGATTATGCTAGTTATATGCTTGGTGTTCTTCAAAACCTTTGTGTTGATTCCGTCAATTCCTGACGATGATGTGAGCTTCAAAGAGTCGATAATTTTTGCTATGCCATGAGGTGTAAATGTGATGTCCGTCATGTTCGGATGAGTTAAAATGGAAAAGGGAGGGAGGTTTGCGTTAGTCTCTCGAGTGAAAACCGCACTGAAAGTACGATTGAGGGCCTCAGCAATGTCGCCATCAGATAAAGGAATGCCTGACTCGTTAGTTAAGGAGACGCGTGTATTTGAACGTTTTGGGTTAATAATCCTCCAGAACTGTTTAGGGTTGTTGCGGGTTAATAAAGGTAGTGTCGATGAAAAGAATAATCGTTTAGACTTTACTAGGAGCGAGCGAAAAAGTTTTAATGTAGAATGATACTTCTGCCATGCACATGGGGTGTTAGTAGATTTTGCCGCTCTGAAGTGTCGTTTTGTTTTGTTTTTTAATCGTTTAAGAGATGATGTAAACCAGGGTGATAAAGGACGGTCGCGAATAATCTTCACAGGTATGTACTTTTTGATTAGGTACTGCATTTTAGTTTTAAACATTGACCAGTTTACATCAACTGAACGTTCTTTAAACTGAGAAAGGAATATGTCGCAGAATTCTTCGAGCTCAGTGTTGATAGATATGTAATCACCTTTGTCGTATAATGATATTTTTTTAGTTCTAGCGTTCGGACGTTTGCGCATGCAGTTAAATGTTCCGTGGATTACTATGTGGTCGCTAACGGCGTCAAGATAACTGAGGGAAGAGAGATTATCGGGATGCGATGTTAATATGAGATCAAGTATGTTAGAAACGCTCGCGGTGCTTCTAGTTGGTGAATTGACCATTTGTGATAATCCAAATGTTAAACACGTGTGAACGAAATGACTTTCAATGGTTTGCTTCGAGGTTGTAGCTGCGAGATCGGACCAGATAATTGACGGAAAATTGAAGTCACCAAACATGAGGATGGGCTCGTTTGGGAATTGGGACGTTACAGCATGCAAGGCGTCGTGAAACTCGGGAACAAAAGTATTGGTTGTGTCTGGGGGGCGGTAGCAAACACCGATGATTGAATGTGGATGCGCGGCATTGCATTTAATGAAAAGAATTTCCAGCGAATAATTTATTCGGACACGAGTGCACAGCAGCGTAGGATGAGCACCTATAAGGACGCCGCCGCCTCTCCGGTTGAAGCGGTCGCATCTAAAAATGTCGAAATCTGGAAAGCAGGATTCAACTTCGGAGTCGTTATTGGATGAGTTCAACCAGGTTTCTGTTAGCACTATTAAAGGGACACTAAAGACAGCCAAAGATGGTATGAAAATCTAATAAACTACATTTGGTGACACTGTCGCCGCATATCCGGCAGCAAAAAATCGAATAATTGCTGAGATATTGCGATAAGAAGTTGAGGTTTTTTCTTGTTCCCGCCGGTCGAATTCAAACTGTGGCCTCCAACTACGTAGTTGGAGTTGAGTGACGCACACTATGACGTAAGCGGAGACTCCGTGATAGCTAGCGAGCCGGCGCGGCCCGCGGCGTCGCATCCCTCAAGGGCCAACATGGCAACAGCGTACTCGCAATGACGGCCTCAGCCGAAATAAATAAAACGATGAAGAGAGTAATTTACCGAGCGATGGGCCCACAAAGGAAGAAAAAGAAAAACATAGAGCGCTTGTAATGCACAATACTTTACATGTTGCACAAGCTTTTGCGCTCCTTCTTGCAACAAACCGAGCCCCCGGTCATCGCAACGCTTCCTGACATGTTTACATACAAATAAGATTTAGTTACCAGCAAAATAGTGTCCTCGCTGCTGCGCTTGTCAGTTTTGAAGCTTCGTCGCACTTTTTTCCTTCAAGGTTTGTGCTACAGCTCCGTGTTCAGCGAAAATTACGTCCACGGTAGCAGAACATGACCGAAGTGCCGGCGCCACTACATTTGCCAGCGCTGTGAAATTCCACATGTTAAAATGGATCCAGTGCACAATATAGTGCGCATAGGCATCCAGAACATTAGTTGCAAGACGTGAGAGCAGGCAGCATGCGCCGATGATCAAGAAATTCTAATTTTTAGACCGGCAGCAGAAACACTTTATTGTAAATGGGGCCATGACATGAAAACTAGAACTATTTCCAAGGTTCGTGTGGCGCGGCGTAGCCGAGCGGTTAGCGCCGTTCGTTACGGAGCAAGCAGTAGCGAGTTCGAGTCTTACAGCTTTTAACAATCTTTTTTTTTTTACAAATCGATTTTTTTTTAACCTTTTGTAATGTATTTCTGGTGGTTCGTTATTTTTAGTTGTTACTTTTTACCCGAGCGCAATATATCGACGCTCTCCTTGGTATGAGCGGCGCGTATGCCCCTTTTGTTAACGACGCCTGCAAATAGCACGTTGAAGGTCTTGTTGACGCAGTATATGTTGGTCAGATGTGCCATGATTTAGTGAACAATTGAATGATAATGCGTTTTTCCTTCGGTACTTAGCATATGTACGCTTTTCGTGGCGTACGCAGCTGCAGTCAAGCGGTCAGGTCGCAGTCGAAGCGGCAACGGCGGCGATATGTTGGCACAGAAGTGTGAACGAAGGAGTGTGTCGGCGGTAGCGGATTTCGCTCGCTCGTGTCTCCGAATGCTCAAATGGGAACCATCAAGGCGCATCTGCTGCTCCAAGCTCGTAATTAAGGCGCTGCAGGTTCAACCAAACTATCCGAGTGCGTACGAAATGCCCGAGTCGAAACATAACCAAAACTGAAGTGGGCGCCTGTGGCGCCTCCAAGTATATTTTTGTATTTGCCTTGCAACATTTACGTTGTATTTTCGCCGTCGTTTACGTATGATAAAAGCGTGTTATCATGTTTGAGAAAAAACGTACTATCGCATTCAAACATACAACGTAATTCGCATTTGTCAGCCTCCGGGATCCCTAGCGCGTCACGTGATTTGTAGTTGCGAGCCTCGGCCGTTTGGCTGTGGTGGCGATACCTGTATTTCTGTTATTCTTCTTTACTACCTTATAACAGCTCTGTTTTCAGTAAGAGTGGTCTTTTTGTAATCAGGAACTGGCTATCTATCGATGCAAACCCACTTCCTTTCTCTCTTTAGTGTCCCTTTAAGTTTGCGTGGGATGTGCTGATAAGGCTGTTTAGTTCATCACTTTTCGGCAAGAGGCTTCGGACGTTAGTAAAAAGAAAAGAGATGTAGCCACAGTACTGAGGTTGAGCTAATACGGTTTGCTATGGTAAACGTTCTAATACTTTCTGGCTTTTATGATCAAACTTATAAGCTTTGTCTCCAATTTTTAAGACATCGTGCCGGAGTTTGTAGGTAGCATTTTGGGATTTTGCAAATTGTAGAAGGTGTTTTCGGGCGGAGCGAGTTCGAGGGCAGAAATCTTCGGAGATGCTAACGCCAGATCCCTTGCAGTCTTTGGCTACCCCAAGAACTGACTCCTTATCTTTGAAGTGGGAAAACCTGACGATTACAGGTCTGTTGCTGTCGTCTTGATACTGACCCAGCCTGTGCGCACGTTCGATATCGCGTGGCTGGATAGTGATTTTCAACTGCGTGGAGCAAAATTCGGTGACCTTTTTTTCGGACTGCGCCCATGTTTCGCCTACGGCGTCCGTCAGCCCGAAAAACACCAGATTTTGTCGGCGCGCCCTATCCTCGGCGTCGTCAAGGCGGCTTGTCAAAGCGGCAATCTGCTCTGAGTTGCTCGCAGAGAGCTCTTGGACAACGTTGACACTTTCTTTGATTTGATGGAATGCGTTACATTCCTTTTCAATTTTTGTTAACCTTTCTTGTATATCTGTGAACTTTTTATCGTTCTCTGCAAGTTGTACTTTTATGGATCTTATTTCATTTAACAAAGTTGACTGACCAGATTTTAACTCATCGAGGGCTACAATTAGTTCGCGGCAACCTCCAGAAACAGATGATTGTGTAGGAGATGCCTCGTTAGTAGCACTAGAGCGGGTATTGGGACCGGGGTTTTCTTCAATATCACCAGATTGCAATAGTACATTGAAAAGAATGCGACCGCAGTCCAAAGCAATCGCAAAACAACAATGTGGGCTCGGCAGCACTAGCAAGGCACGGTGGCTGGTCGGCCGCGCAAATAGGGTGCAATGTTTTTTTACCTGCACGAAAAAGACGGGGTCCCAGTGAAGACATGCCATAGCTGAAGTGCTGCCAAGCCCACTGGAAGGGATGACCGGCGGAGAGCAGTTTTTATGCGGCGCATGGAGCGCCATTGGTGACAAGATGACGAAAAGCCGTTCTGGGGACATGCGCACACTGGGGGGCAGCGAGAGCTCCGAGGGCACGGGGCACTGACGTTGCAGCATGTGCTGTTCCTTGACGAAGCTTGATCCGCTATTCACCTGGCAGAACTTGTCCGGGAAACTGTCACTCTGGGGTGGTAAGCTGGCTTCCTCGGCATTCAATTCGCTGGCAGCGCATAAAGGCAGTACAGGGGCCAGAAGCAGGATCTGCACGAAAAAGACGGGGTCCCAGTGAAGACATGCCATAGCTGAAGTGCTGCCAAGCCCACTCTAGAGAATCAGGTCATAAAGCTGTGGAAGCCTGCAAGCCAAGAAAAACACACCACAGGCGAATTTGGTCGCTTAGCCTCACATTTGACATCTCTGGAACAAGGCGTTCTAGCTAGTGGTTATGCCCCGCCCGGAGCGGCTTAGAGCGCGTAGTTCCCGTCCTCGACAAGTATGGAGCATAAAGACCGCTCTGAAGGTCATTGGACGACATCGTTGGGGCTGTGTTGACGTAACTCCGTGACTTGCTGGAGTCGAAACAGTAATAAATTCTTGATTAAACACTTGCTTCTACATAGGCCAAAATGATGGCACTCAACCCAGCTAATTTTCTATCTAAAAGTGGTCTAACACCCTGCAGTGTAAATATGTTGCGGCAGAAATGGCGCAACAAGAGGCGAACACCGCTCGGCTTACACATCGAAGGAAAGAAATAAGGGGACATAAAGGCTTGCCATTGCGTTTAACAGCGTAGACATCTACCACAGCGTCTCTACAAGAGCAGCGCAGACACAACGGTTTCCTAAAGGCACTGCGGAAGAACCATGCTTACGAACCCAGGGTACCACGGGTCGAAACGTTAAAACGAGGGATGTGAGTGTACTATTCTACTCGATAGAGCATTCAGATGTGTGAAAGAATGAAGGATCCCTTCGCCGGAAAACCGCTTGGAATTTAGGAGTCCTCTGGCGAGCATTTGAACGGTTTACTTGTTCGTATAGGCTTGCGCGGGGTACCTGTCATGCAAGTTCTGCATTCAATTAGCTTACACGCAATGAATTATAGCTCTACTCATAGCGCATCCGCAGTCAGCGCATCCTTTACAAACAGTTGGGCCTAGCTTTGACATATAAGGATGCACTAAGATTTTATCTGGCTAACCATAATTATCCTCAGTGGCCTGAGCATTATCATAGACGAAATAAAGGTCTAAGCTAATGAGGACTAATTAACTATAAATGCACCTGTGTGTAGGACGAGTTAAGAATCGTGGTCTCAACGTCTCTACACACAAGGCGAAATTACTTCCTCCTCAGCCTTAATGAGGGCATTAGGACTAAAGCGCACGTCTAACTCTGAAATGGAATAAACACACAATATAGTAATATGTTGCTGTCTCAGTGCATATTTGTCGTGTTTACATCATTTGAGCTTAACTGCACATCATAAGGGCTAGCTAAACGCAATATAGGCCTTAGTAAGAGTGTATTGCGCTGAAGCAGTTCCAGAATTTATACGTAAATGCCGTGCATGGAGTTGGTGAAACTAATGCCAATTATTTCTCTAAATCATGTCGTGGGCATGGAAAGACATCAAATTTGAAAGAAAGACAGTGCATCATTTATTGCATTTATGGCTGAATAGTACAGGCGAATATGCTGACAGTGGCTTCTACAAACAGCAACTTTTCAGTTGTAGTTTTATAGATGTGGTGTCTACGTCGTCAGCGGGAATAAATTTGCCACGGGAAACATACAGGCATATTTCATAAATACTGACTTGTCAGACCTGAAGGATTATCTTACGAACGCAACCAAACGAAAGCCCTTAAATGAAGACCAATCGCTAAGACAACGATGGACAAAGTGAAGCAATAGTGAACTATAGCGCTCATACTCGGCAAACAAATTCTAGGCTGTACTTCAGGGGTCATGACACGGTCATCCAATCAATTAGTTTTGTAGTCTGGAAGATAATACTGGACCTTATTATGCTGGACCTCTATTTCCGAAATTTGCGCTTCTGGAAGCATTCCTCATATCGAAATAAGTGACTGACGTTGACACCGCGAAGCTCCTCCCCCGACAGTGATAGCCAGTTTGACATGCTTGGTGATATCACACAGCGACACCGGCCATCGCATTGTCTGCTGCTGTGCCAGCTCCGATAAGCTGCCGATACACTGTACTATGTTCACACTTACAAACCTGACTCCAAATAAGTGTACACAGCATGTTTCTGAAACCAGAACACAGACTGTAGTGAAGCGCAATTTAGTTCTTGACCAGGCATCGACCTTCCGCACGACCGCAGCCATCGTGCGGAAAGATGAACACTTCTTGTGAAATACCAATCAATGCGCTCCCATTCTTGAGAAGGCTGGAGTAGGCGGGCGCTTGCAACAATACGTTTGGTGCTTTTTGCAGGCGTGCTCCATGCCCGTTCGCATGGAGGTGCTCTCTCGGCGCCTCACCCGGTGGAGCTAGGCGTGTCGCAGGGCTCTTATGCCTTCAGCTTTCCTGTTCCATGTGGCGATGTCGGCAGTGCCGGGCTACCTGCCCGCAAGCACCCGGCATCATGTACACATCTTAATATGCGCAGATGACATTGTTCTGTGGTGCTTGGAACCGCCGGGTGAGACCGCGCGCATGTGCGCGTGTGAGCAGAAAGCTCTGAGCTGACGGCGGTAAGTGACTGCGCGGAATAGGTCTCTCGCTCAGCGCGGACAAGTCCGTCCCAATGGGCTGCGTTCCTACCTCGCGCAAGCGATCGCCGCCGCTCACAATGGCCGAGACCTTCCTACCGTGGCGACATTCGGTGCACTACCAGGGGGTAGACATAGACCAGCGTCTTTCCTTCCGACCCGCAGAGACAAAGGCCTCCCGGCTGATGAAGCCAACCACCGCCGCCGTACATAGGCTCACTGCTCGAGGCCAGGGCATCTCGCAACAAGCTGCTCGGCGGCTGTATACAATACTGCGGCTGTGGGGGCAGTTCTCTGCGCGCTACCGCGCGTCATACTGCGAAAACCATGCTGGAGAGGAAGCTGAAGGTCGAAAGCAAGGCGCCCCGCATTTGCCTCGGCCTTCCTCAGAACTCTCAATGCGCCGCTACTTTGGCTCAGGCAGGCACGTGGCCATTACAAATTCAAGCCGCGCGGCGGGTACTCCGACACATCGTCAGCTTCAGAGCGCAGCAGACGGCAGCCCGCTGTAATGACATCATCGTTTGCGCATGGGATAGGCGCTGCTTGAGTACGTGCAGCAGTAGGGCAAAGCGCCCTACGCCTCTGCTCGCCGTGGACCGCTGTAACAGAGCTTCAGCGAGAGATCGTCGGCATCGCGGAAAAACGCACCACACCGCTCTGTACAGTGCAGCAAATGACAAAAACTGTCATCTACAAGGAACTCCAACACCACTTCCGCGTTTACACACCGACGGCTCCATGGCAAAAGATAGTTGCTCGCTAGCAGCGGCGGCTACCATCCCAACCCTGCAAATACTGCATCTGCCATTCCTAGGTTCTTCGACCACGACGGAGCTGCTGGGTCTACGCCTAGGCCTGGATGTACTGCTTGAACTCACTCCGCCTCCACCCTAGTGTGCCGTGCTGCGACTCCCGCCCAGCCCTCAGCCGCCTTCGAACCAACGCCCGGGGAACACGGCTGCTGTGTCAGATTCGCGCGCGCTTCAAGCGCTTGGTGGAGCGCGACTGCGCTATAAGGGGAACAGTGGATCGCCGGTCATTGCGGCATCGAAGGCAACGAACGCGCCGACGAGCTCGCAACCGCAGCACATGAACTTCCTCCTAGCGGCGAACCCTTCGCTTTGGAGGACGCGCGTGCGGTAGTCGAAGACCACCTCCCTTACGCAGCATTCCTACGCACGCATCGCAAGAGCTGAGCGCATTAACATTATCAGCGGCCACTCGCTGACAGGGCTGCGGCGCGCAATGAACCTCCGTGCGCAGATTAGATGTGTGTGGCGTAAGGAACGACGAATGCGCCACGGACTCACCAGCAGTGACGTGTGTGATGGCTGCGGGGCGTTAGAAACCCTTGAAGATCGTTTACTGCACTGCGTCGCGCTAGCCGAACCACGCCGCGAGTTGTTGGCGGCTTACAGAGCGCAGGGTTTGATCCCGGACACCATAGTTGTGCTCCTGTGGTCACCGGGCAGTTCGCGCGTCCATGAGCGAACCCATGTGCGTCTATGTGAATACATCGAACAGGTGGGCTTGATGTTCCGCCTGTTTCACCTCGCGATATAATGAACGCAGTGACCTACTCCGCGTGTACTATTCCGGACGATAACGGCCGATCGCCCCACGTCGGCCGCCACTGTTTTCTAGTGTGCCGCGCGCGTGCGTCGTAAACAGTGACTTGGACACAGCACGCGCGCGGATCGTACCACTGTACTTGCACCTTTGTGCCTCTACACTTGGAGCTATTGCGGAGGCCCGCTCGAGGTGCAAAATCTTCAGTGACCTAAGACATTGCCGGGTGGGCCTAGAGAAATCTACTGTATATTGTGCTATAGTCTAAATATTTCTTTCTATTTTTACCTACTCTCCTCTTTCTCCCTATCGCGCACCTCTTTCATTTCCTTTACCGCTTCCTTCCTATCCATCAGTTTCCGCCGCCCCATTTCAGGTGCTTCACATAGCAGATACCGGGCCTTTCAAAAATATTTTCCTGCCTTTTGGATACATATTAAAATAGCCACATACTACTACAGTGGGAGTCACTCACAGCCAATGTGGTGCCCGTGCTCTTGCACTCTATCTCCGTTGCTAGGGCGTCGCTTAAAGGAATCATTTTCTTTATTAAGAAACAGTTGATAATTGAGTGGTCCGTTTACTGAAACGCCTCACTGACCTATTGCAAAAGTGCCGTCCGCTGTGGCTTCGATGCTAAGTATATTATGCCTAGCCAAGATTAGGGAAGATCACCAAAGCACCGTCGTCCTTCGTGCTCGCGGGCACCATTGCGGTAAGTTACGACATACGGTGCTGTAAGCCTCATAAGCTTGTCGTCTACTTTCGGAATGTGGCTAGGGCCAGACTTGGGGATGAAAATGAGCAGCGTAAACCATGCTGAGACAGGACGGTGGGAGTACTGGGTGCCTTGATGTAGTGGGCTGTGCCCTTTACACTGCGCTGTTGCACTGTCGGGCGGAGCCCGAATATTGTACAAAAGTGCCGTAAGGCGGCACTATATACATTACCCATTTTGTGTTGCTTTTGAGACGTATTTCAGTGTACGATCGTGTACGCTCTTCGAGCGGGTCGGCTCGTGCGCCTTTCGTACTCGGGCGCCGACGTGCACCTGAATCCCATCCACAGACGCCGCTATTCCAAAGGTTAAAAGCACTAACAGAGATAGACTAAAGCTCAGTTTACGGTAACTTCGGTAAGCGGCATGACCTCTGTTCCGCCGACATTACCGCGCGTTCTCTCGCAAACGTGGTTGACGCTGCTCGTGCTCAGAATAAGTGGACGACGCGGCGTCGGCTTATGTCGTCACCGGCTGCACCAGTTGCCAGGTCATTAAGCTGTTCACGAAGAATCAAAAATAGTAGTTTTAAAATATCTTCAGCTTGAATACAGCTGAAACATCGAGGTTTTGTTGCTTGGCACAATAGGACTACGATGAAATGAACAGTTTATATTCGAAACTTGGTGTCATGACCACTTTAGTATGCCTAGGCGCCGTAATGCGAAAGCATTGGGAGTTCTGTCAGGCCGCGTACTGGATTCATCCAAGACAACGCTAACTAACCTCGCCACTCTCGACGAGATGGCGTATATGTGTACGGTGTATTTTGTTCGGTTAACTTCATGGCGACGACGACGCTCAACGGGTATGTTATAGTGAGAACGTGACGAAGATTAGATGTTAACTGCACAGCGCGAGGGTATGTAGAAGTTTTGCATAATGCGTGATCGTTTGCGGTGACAGTATTTTGTCAACATCGTATTTATTACACTGAAATGTGCTAAGTTTGCATGAACTGTTTACGGAACGCCTCAAAGCACACGCATGGTAATACAAACTGTAATGGAGGTAAGGCAGAGAACTTCGCAAAAAGATAGCACCAGTCTTGCCTAGGCGTCGCCACCGAGGTCTTGGCAAGGCCTGCGCACCCCAGCAGTCTACGTCACGGCAGGCGGATGGCGATGAAGTACCAGCAAATGAAGGTGCGAGCGCGAATCTGTGTCGAGTCAGATGATGTCATCTCGCCCTTTTACCCAAGCCTGTACGCGCAGATTCAGTGGCTGATCCTTTATCGCTCATCCGCTTCTCATGACGTTCGCTGATGGGAGAGAAGGTGATGCAAAGGCCTTGTTAAAATCTCGGTGGTGTCGGCCTGGGCAGGATGGGGAAGCTTATCCGATCGCTCTCGCAAGGGTTGAAAACTCATTGGCGGCGCTTCATTTTTTACGTTTTTATGATGTAAGAAAAGCTTTCCCTTGAAGTATTTTGTTATTATGAAGGCGCCATTAGAGCCATTTTTATGTTCTGTTGAATGCAACATTCACGGAGTAGCATTAAAGCAATATTCTGAAAATACGGCATTGGCGTTGTCGACCTTGCCGCCGTCAGTCGTTAACGGCTTCGACGTAGTGAGCGAAAAGCCGCAGGCATGGTACTGGCAGGTAGTTTCTATCACTAATATGACTGCGAACTGATACGTCATACATTTATATGACATCACGCGACCACGTCACATCGCTTTGCAACTCAGGCTTCTCACTTCATATGGAACGTCGAAAGGAATTGAATCCTTCAGCTCCCTTGCATTCGGGGTCATATGTGCTCACCAGGCCAAGCAAGCACGTTCGAACGAGTTCTAGGTTGAGCGGAGTTTATATATATCACGCGACATTTAAAAAATGTAGCTCAAACTGCATTCTAAAAGGTAATGAGATAGTAGGTGCACGAGATTGGTGATGAAGCGAGTACATAAATGTACCTACGCGAGCGATGATCTGTATTGAGAACCAAGCAGAGACTGCTTTTACTCGTGTCATACCCTGACAGGTGGAACCTATGTCACCCTCCCCCCATCACCTTTCCCCAGATATCTGAATATTTTTGGCTGTCTCTTAGTTATATTTCAAATCGAACATATAGGTTTCATGCTGTTTCTTGTTTTGTTGCACATCCAAAAGGCTACAACAAACACAAGCAGCTACACAGAATAAAGTGCATTCTTCGCTTGCCGTACGTGTTTTTGCTCACGCCGAAATGTTCAGCAAACATTCCTTTGAATACATTCTCAGATAAGAAAAGCGGCCGCTTCTAGCACCTGTGATCTTCTGAAGAGCATTATCTAAGATGTTCATGGGGAGAACAGACGACAGGCTATCATGGCGTCTTCATAATAACAAATTATATTCATGGGTACAGATGTAAACATATGAGAAACCTTGTCTGCAGCGCAATGGGTATTTCAGGGAGATATACAAATAAGCTATCACATCTTACCTCTAGTTTGTGCTTGTGTTTTTATTCTTTGTGCTGCTATTCGACAGAGCTTCAATTTCAAGGAATACCAGAAGAAATTTCTGACTACTTTAAAGCATTCTCTCATGCTCCGCCGGCTTCAGCTGCAGCCAGCTGGGTAAACCTGCCACTGCTCACGCTTGCATGTGGGCATGTCGAGCGGGTTCCAGTTCGCATGAAAATGATTCGACAGTGCTGGTTCAGTACACTGGAACCAAAAGATAGTACTCTTGTGCTAGCCTTATGTTATTTTATGTTATGTTATGTGATGTCACTACGAAATTCAAAAGAGGCGAACAAATGGCTGCTCAGTACGCCCGATAGACTCAAGTTAGCTGGGGTGGAGGTTCAGCGCGTTCCCTCTGCTCGACGCGGACACTGAGCATAAATGCTGACTGTATCCACTTTTTGAAATTCTGCGATAGTAACCCATTCAAATCGATACAGGCAATGCATGTAAACTATTTTTTGCGCTTGCGTTCAAACTGATGAGTAATGACTTAATCGACGACTAAATTTTAAAACTTCTCACAACTTTGAATACGGCAGAGAAGTTCTGTAATGATGTCATGGACGACATTATTTCTCGTTTCGCTGCCTCGATCCACACCCTTCGATGGCTTATCTGATGAAACCAAACAACGCTTCTAGGGTTTTGAGTTTGGTAGCGTTACTTTTACTTCTTCAAATCACGAGCTTCTATGCGAAAATGCACTGTTATTGTAAATGCCGTCACCATGAAATCCCCAGTCGGGGCTGTCCTCTGCGGAAAAGCCCAAAAGCCGCCGCAGATTTAATCGCTGATTGTGTTAGCGTTTGAAATGCTATTGTCACATATTTCGCATCCCAGACTACAAGTTTTATTCTAGACCACTTGAATGTTATCAAATTCTTAAAAGGTGCAGCAGCATCTAAATATTTCTTGCCTTTTAAAAGCTCAAGACAATGTGCAACAATGAGAGGCGAAGAAATAATAACAGCTCGAGGATGCACTTCAGGCGGGCAAGGCGCGACATCCATGGGGGATGAACACGGCTCGCCTGTCAGGACAGACATGGGGTCAGTGGAGGATGCAGGAGAAGACGGAGTGAGAGCTCACAGTACAGGTAGCCTCATTGGCTTCGCTGTAGGCGCAAGAGAGGTTAGGAGGGCTGGTGGCTGCCAAGCCTAAGCACGTGAAAGGCACTGGCTGCTAAATTGTTGGCGAGTGGACTGGTTTTGGGACAGGCTTGCTCTTGCCTCAAGTTAGGTCTAGGAGCGACATCCGCGCTGGGACGTGCGTACGACTTTATGGGTGGTCTTTCTATGAACTGGAAGCTTACGATTATACTGTAATGTTTACGTACGCAATAACAGATACACACATTAACTTTAGTTTAGTTTAGTGAGGTTTAATGGCACATAAAGTAGGGAATAAACGGCTAGCAAATTTAATGTGCGCGAAAAAGATTCTGCAGACGGGAGTCATATGCGTTGGTAATTGGTACCTCAAAGGCGCAGCTGAAGTGTTCCCTGATTTTTTGCTGCTACATTCAGATTTAGGAGAAACAATCGTTTTATAATGAAGGAAGACATAAATTCACTTCTTATCGTAAAAAAGGTTTATTTCTCAAAAAGGGACATTTTATAGTTTGTCAGACATCTAGATTCAGCAAAAAATACACCAGTCATAGTTTTAACCAACCCTTTTCACATGCGATTTGAAAGCTTAAAAAGGATCATTGTTAATGGCACCTTGCTTGTCGCACTCCAATAGCTGTTATGGCGTTACACAGAAAGCAGCAGGTGAAAGCGCTTTATTCCCTCCGATGACCCCCTCCGACATGTCTGCTTGAACTCTTGGTCCAGGAAGTACTACAATAAATAACTTGGGTTGAAAGTAGAAAGTATGCGCATCCGTTTAGTGACATAATAATGCGGGTTCTCTCTCTGAAAAGAAAAAACACGAAATCTACATTGGCACGTTATCTACATGGCTGGAAAAAATGACTACGAGTGATACATTCTCCGGGCTTGATAACCAGAACTGTAACGCGTGCATTAGAAGCCCTGCAAGAATGCATATTTGATGTTTGTGGTACCCTTCACTCAAGCAAACAGTGAGCCTGATATGCTGATTCATACAGCGGGGCAGTGAACTGTTCATTTTTGTGCATAACTTTGATTTTACACGATAGCGTATATAGCTAGTTCTACCGAAAAACTGCCTCTGCTGCAGAAAACTGCGCTTGGGAAATATCCTTACTGCTTGACAGGGCCGTGAAGTCAAAAGCAAAGTACGTTGCGCAGTAATTTTAAAGACGTGAAATTCAAGTAAAGTTAACAAAGTGGGAGGAGTCCGAATGAAGCCAACATTAGCGAGGACGTCTCTCTAAGGGGGAGTTTCAGAAAATAGAAGCAGTTAAATGAATTAATGTGTCGCCATTTGAGTTGAAATCCAGGCCCTCTGCTTTCCGGGTGGGCACGTAACGCATATGAGACCACGGGTCGTTGGTGTCATGAGTCTTATAAGAGCGTATAAAGAACGTGTTGTTGTGCGTATAAATTATTGATGTGTGCCTGGAATGTGTGCTGACATCACAGTGATTACAAAATAAAATTGTATACCCCTGATGCCAAAACTGTTTTATAATTTGTGAAATGAAAAGACAGTGTTAAATGAGCCGTCGCTATTACTCTTAAGTCGGAGTTTAGCGTCGTTCTCACTTCATAAATTAACTTATGTGTACACGGAAGCATTTCGTACTTTTAAAGCGAAAGCTTCACTGGGGTAACTACGGCTCGTTTCGCGTACGCCGCAGTTTGAATTTCAGCCGACCTTCAGCCATGTGCCTCGCGCTGCGTGGCCTCCTCGCCGCCCACTTCTTTTTCTTCTCACGTGTGGTCTACGGAGCCGGCGGCTCTCCATTCTTCCGTTTTTTTTACATCGAACACCTGCTTCTTTTCCACGCATTTGGCAACTTCATTCGTATCGGTACATATCGCCGCTCCCCGCAGATGATTTATTGATTAAAACTTTACTTTAGGACCAATTTAGGTGTTCCTACTCCCGTTCCTGGCAAGCAGGCCGGATGAAGCCGGGCGGGACCTCCGCGACTAAACTCTGGTGAAGATACGAGCCATTCGCCTGGCGGCTGAGTCCGAAAAGAACCAATGTATTTGGTTGACTGGCCTCCTTGGAGCAGCGCGCGTAACTTCCTCAATTACCTATGCGAATCACTCCTACCAAGATACTCTCGCCTAGAAGTCGAGTCTATTCATTCTGCCGACATCGCTCGCCGTGAAGAAGAGGCACGTAGAAAAACGGAAGCTGAGAGACCTAAACGACCGATGGAAACCTCCGAAGAGCGAGAAGAGAGACTTGTAAAGCGACGACGCAGGGCGTCGGAGATGGTGCGAAAAAGAACTGATATACCACTACTACTGCTTTCGCTTTTTATAAGCTGGCTACGCTGAGTTAAGCCACTACCGATTTTCTGCTTCAACTATGGGAGAATGCCGTCAAAATTGTGATATCAGATTTCGTTCCGTTCTTTACCGCTGTGGTGCAAATAATTAAAATCAATTGCCACATGATGGTCTCCATTGGAATGGTCAGATTATGAATACGTGAACAGCTTGCAATATTGAAAGAAACTACTGAGTCGCAATATAAATGTGCTTCGATAAAAGTGATGATAAACGAAAGTGCCGCTACAATGTTATATTTTATTCTGTTGGTCTGAAGACTTTAAGAAACACAATAGTGTCTGGCTAGCATTTAAGGCCAGCGACCCTTTCGCTTATCTACTCCTTAGACGAGTACGTTTATTCGGCACGTCTAGCAGCTGTGGCAAAAAAAAAAAGCACGTGCCACATTATGCCAGTTGTAAGAAGGGTGCAGATGAGATTTTAGTAATGGTAAAGAAAAAAGCGTTGGCCTAACACTGCCACTTTGAAATCCTATGAAACAAAGGTATAGCATTATCCGAGAATATCAGCATAGAGCGTTATTCTATACATAATGCAGCAAGTAGAATAATAATTTGCGAAATTGATAGAGTTGATTGGGGGGAGTCGGTGATGAAGAGACTTTTGTGCTAAAATGCCATTGCGATTGCTGAAATGCTCCACTGAACGGTATTAGGCTCGCCTTCAGGTCAAGCAAAGTTTTATCTATGTGAGCTAGCCCGAACCTGATGGGAATGTGGATCGGGGAGAAAGGGCATTTTTTTATAGGATTTCTGGTTTGACCTCGACACGGTGGGCATGAGAAAATCTACACTGTTGGATTTCTCAGCCCTAAAAATTTATGTCGCTATTGACCATTTCTTATTCGCGTGAGAATGTGAAAGATAATGAAATTTTCGGTTTTTGATTTGAATCTTGAGAATTCAATATTTTCGAGTTTCTACCTTCAGTATATAGCATCGGAGGTAAAATAACCTTCTGTCTTTCTTTCCGAAATATAGATAGTTTAGTGCATTACAGCCTAATTGGGAACAATTATTGATAAAGTGTTCCTGATTTCAGTATTCTGACACCAAATTATTCAGGGAATATTACAGTATGTTGATATATTTTTACTTCTTCAAAACATACACACATAAAATATATAACACGCAGTCTGGTTTTTACGCATTACAGAAGTATTTTGAACAGAGAAAGGTAGCGTTTAAGTCTGTTTCGCGGTTAGAAAATTGACCTATTTGGAGCTTCAATATATTTTGCTGCACGTGTGCGTTTTATTGTGGTGACGATTGGTAAAACCTGGGAACTGTTCAAAATAAACACTGGTTAAGCTGTCTGCGTCAGAGTCCCCTCTCCTCCAATTTTAGCGACCCAAGCGTGACGAAAGAAATTAGGCTTATATTTGTTTTTTTGTTTGCGTTGTAATTTATTTTAAGTGTTGTGTTTTCCCATTTCTTTCCGTTTTGCGTCACTATTGTAGTGTACATAAAGCAGAGTTGCTTGCTCCCCTACTCTAGCTTCGCCGCGAGAACTTGCCCACTGTCCGGGCCCCAGTGGGCTGCCTTTCCCGGAGAGCTCCCTTACCCTCAACTTGTTGAAGTCATTCCCATCTGTGGACGTTTCCAGAATTCCGTCCATTCTTGCGCCGGTCAGTTCGGCTTTCGCCACGCCCGACGCTGGTGAGACGCTAGTGAGGGTGTCTCTTGTGAGGTAAACAAACAAAGCCTAATAATACCGCGTACATATTCTCTGCATCGGCAACGCTCGGAACACGATAATATGAAAGGTGCCCTGGCAAGAGCCGAACTTACTCGGATATTTTAGTCGTGTATTCCCTTGCCCCAGTCCTCACAAGCCGCCCTCAAACAGCTTATCGAGTTGACACAGGTAGACGGAACTTTTCTATGCATTCTCTTGTTATACGTTAAAAGTACAGAATTGTACTCTTGACATGATAGAATATAAGCAGCTAGTAAATCCACACCCCCTCCCCTTCACCTCCCACCCCCATCTCTTGCCCGCCATCGTTCCGGCATGCTTCCACGTGGCTTAAGTTCCTTTTTCCGACATTCTAATTATAATTGTTCATCTACCGTTCGTCATACAATGTTCTTATGGAGTCATAGGTTTCTCGTGGCATATACCAGCTACCCTTCAGCCAAGTACGAGCCTAATTTGCGAAATGTGTTCTAATGGACGATAAGTACTTAATATAGGCCTTCAATTGTACGCCTTTCCCGAGATAAAAATTGGCTGCTTGTGAGCAAAGATAAGGCCAAATATTTGTTTCACTTATCAGCATACATTTCAACCACTGCGTGACGTAAGGGATGAAGTTGGAAGCTAAAGCAGAAGGAGAATAACAGGAGCCATAGTTGAACAAAATCAGAGGAGCAAGAGCTCGGTTGCTGCATGGTCTTCCGTGCATTGTAGTTTATTAATGTAATAATAACGTCGAGACCTATTGAACCATATGTGAAATAACACTTTAGCAGAAATTTTATTTTTTACCCGCAGTTGGCAATGAACGGGAAACAAACAACGTGCTTACAATCACACAAGAATTTCACTCGACATAAACTATCCAACCAAATGAGTTGTGGCAGCGTAAATTCTAATGTTTATCACAGTTCATCATTAATTACCGCGCGTACATAGTTAACCTCAGTTATATTCGACAAAAGCTATTGAACGGCATAAGAGGTACGTTGCTACTACTCGAGCAAAAATGCACAATGATACAATTGCGGTCCTATATGTCTCGAAGTTTCGAAACTAATGGTCCGCGAAGATAAAACGGACGACGTCCGCCGGAGCGCGTCTTTTCCATTAAGGAAAGTTCTTGCTTTAAAAAAGTGACATTGAACAGAGATGCGGAGTATCTTAGACTACCTGCTGACCTTAGCATGTACTTACATACCCCAGCCCGCCAATAACCTTTGCTTTTCACGTCTAGGCCCCCCTCCGCACTGCTACAGTGGTTAAGATTCCCGACTACTGTGCTGGAGTTCCAGTGTTCGAACCCGATCGCCAGCGGATGCGTTTCGGTGGAGGCGAAACGAAGAGGCGTTCGTGTGCTGTGCGATGTCAGTGCAGGTTAAAGAACTCCTAGTGGTCGAAATAACTGGAGTCCTTCACTACGGCGCCTCCCATAGCAGAGTCGCTTTGTGGCGTTACTTACAAAGCAAACAAAATGATGTCACTGTGGCCGGGATGCGTATTGACAAACCATATCCCGTAAGCGCACTCGAGCAGACGACTCTCTGGCGCTTGATTTTGTCGCGTGATCGCGTGAGGCCTGATTTGTCGCCAGGGGACGCACGAGCAGCGGAAATATTGTCAAAAGGAATAATAGCGCATTTAAAGGCAGCCGCTCGTGTCGCTTCTGTGGCGCATTTACTACACGTGGTTATGTACAGAAAGGGTTATGTACACAGACCATTTACAAAGCACTCAGCCGTTGCTGAGCTGTGCAACAGAAACCACAACTAAAAGTCAGGCAAAGATAAACACCGTGTCACCAGCGGAAACCAATCAGGTTGAGAGTCAATTTCTTTGTAAATTTCCTTCAGTTGCAGCATCATTCTGCTAAAATGGAGTCTAGCTGAAACAACAGGTTCAGCGTTGCGATCCAGCATGCGTGTCTTCCACAAGCTATGAAGTCCAATAAGGAACAACATTTCATATGGTTCGTAATCAGATTGTGTAACAGCAGGATACCGCGCACTGTACGAATTTAGAACAAAGTATATTTTAGAGCTCTTTGCAGTACGTCCCAAACGAGAATTGCGTCTTTGCAATTAATGAAACAGTGCTCAATTGTTTCAGGCACATCACACAGAGGGAAGTTTGCAGAAGATACAAATATATTTTTCCTATAGAGATATGTGTTAACAGGTAGAGCTTCGGCGTGTAGTTTAAAGTGTAATAAATACAGTATCAGAAAACAAAAAGCTTTTGTGGCGCATTGTATTATACATTATACTACTTGCCTCTGCATAGAAAACATCTGTTCAAATCCCATACGTGTAATTTTTTTCTGAATTTCGTTTTTTAGAATTCACAATAAAAATGCTACTAACAACGTTTCTTTTTTTTTTTTTTTGTTTTCATTTAGGCTGCATTATGTGATTTATTTTATCCTTAATAGCTTAAACACCAGCCGCGAACGGAGCCATGAGGTGACGGTATGACAACAGATGCAATTACCTTCACCATTATTATTTCCTGCCTTCAGTGAGTGTATGTTACCTTTAGCCTGCGTTCACAGACACTTTTCAGTACCAATCCCTGTTTTTACTCGCTGAGAGCATCGTTTGCTCAAGTGCTCCTACGGCACATGGTTTGGCAACACACGGCCGGGATCCAGCCCGGGAACTTCGGTTAAAATATTACTCTAGCGTCCTAACCACTGAGTCAGTGCGGCGACTAATTCATCAGAAATTGGTGCAGCCGTCCATCATACAACATTCCGGGCAGTATATTATGACGTAATAGACAAAGCATACTTGTCTACGTAAAGTTGGCGGCTAGCTCGCGAGAGGTATTCCAACCGGCGACTTAAAAGCTAACAGTGAGACATTGATACATACCTTTCCCAGCATTAGCAGCCTTAATGTCCTCTTTGAGTTTACCTATATAACTTACACCGTAATATCGCAGTGCTAAGTGACCGTCTTCCCGCAGATTTTAAACGCTTCTCTGTGCGTTGCCTGGGCGCTTAAGAACCCACGCTCGGTAAAAAACACTAATTTAGCACTCACAGCATTGGCACAAGCACCCCTGGCTGTCAACACTACAGTTTTCATCTGTCAGCGAAGAGTTCGTGCATTCTGATGCCAAGAAGGATGCGCAGCTTAATCCTAAAGTTGCTGGAAGAAATAAGAAATAGAGAAGAAGGCGAAATAAGGTGTTATGAAAAACTAGGCAACACAGGCGAATTATATTAGGACACAATATTTTAGATTATGCAACGTATTCCAGTTGCAAGACTATGAAAAAGCATAAGTCGTAAGAACCAACTTCGTCGGTCAGTCGATATACTGAACCACACGGCGTGCATCTGCTAGCGGCGCTAGCACTACCGGCGCTCTATAATGACAAACTCGAGTGAGAGAGCAGGCGCAGTCGAGAGGAAGTGCTATGGATAGATGGATGGAATATAGGAGCGTCCCTTTGAAACGGGGCAGTAGCAGTTGCTGTCATGCTGATTTTCCCCATATTAAGTAATTATTGTTTTAGATTGGTTAACTATACCATCATTCTATTTATTCAATTTTTGTTTCTACATTACTGACATTATGCCACTTTTCTACTTTTAAGCCACCAATCTTCCAATCGTTTTTTGTTAACTTCCACCGCAAGTTTATTCACTCGGCCAGTGGAATCTCTAAACCCCAGAGCATCAGGAAGAGTGACTGTGCCTGCATCGACTTCTGGATGGATACCATCATATTCGAGCATAATATGGTCAATTGTTTTAGTGGAGTTACCACATACTACACAAGCGTCATCTTCATTGTTAATTTTTTTTTTTTTTTTGTGGCTGTGTGTTCTAAGGCACCGTAATCTAGATTCATAAAGTAGGGTACTGCCTCTTGAGTTGCCAAAGAAAGCTTCCTTCCTAATGTGCCTTTTCCACTTTCCGTATAGTTCCACACTCTGTTTCTTTTCCATCAAATTTATCCATTTTCTACCTTCTGTATTTTTCACCTGTTGCTTAACGCTCTATATTTCTTCGTCCTTGTGACCAGCATACTTACTGGTTAGTTTCCTAGTTATTTTCCTCCATTGTGAGTCAACGCTTTTTAGGTATAGGCATTTAAATACTTAAGTTGAGGACAACGCAGAGGGCTATGGAACGAAAAATGGTAAAGGTAACATTAGGAGATAGGAAGCGTGCAGATTGGGTCAGAGAAATAACTCAAGTTATTGACATTCTAGTGGAAATCAAGAAGAAGAAATGGGCATGGGCGGGACATGTAGTGCGAAGAGAGGATAACCGATGGTCGCTTAGGGTAACAAACTGGAGTCCAAAGGAAGGAAAGCGTAGCAGGGGGCGGCAGAAAGTTAGGTGGGCGGATGAGGTTAAGAAGTTCGCAGGGGTCAAGTGGATGCAGCTAGCACAGAACCGGGTTAAGTGGAGAAATATGGGAGACGCCTTCGCCCTGCAGTGGGTATAGTCAGGCTGATGATTATTATTATTATTATTATTATTATTATTATTATTATTTTTTTATTTTTTTTATTTTTTATTTTTTTTTTATTTTTATTTTTTTTCATTTTTTTTTTTTCCAAGATGGCGCCCAGTAAGGACGCATGTGCGCTGTGCTCCCGCCCGTTTTTTGGCAAGCAGCAGTTTTTACGATGTGCCGACTGTGCGAAACGTGTTCACACGAAGTGCGTCACCTGGGCGGATGACGAGCTGCAACTTCTGAAGTCCGGCTCTCGGCCATTCTTGTGTAATTTGTGTGCGTCGTCGTCGTCTGACGGTGTTAGTCTTAGCGACGGTGGTGCTAGAGTCCCTGGTGCCCCGCTCCTGCCCAGCCACCCGACCGGTTTTCCCCCTTCAGCCGCGACCGGCGAACATGGCGGTGAGTTTGCCTCGCTACGGGCTCTCCTCCTCGACGCGCTTGAGGGAATCTCTTTTCTGAGCGATGAGGTTGCCCAGCTACGGGAAGAGAACGAGCGCCTTCGTGTAGAGAACTCGCGGGATTTCGTACAACAAGCCGAGGTTATCGCCTCCTTACGTGCCGATGTTCGCGGCCTACGCCAGGAGCTTGTGCGGTGCGCTGCTTCGCAGTGTGAGCGTCCTCTCGTCGAGCGTCCTCTCGTTGTCTCCGTGTGCAATCCTACCCGTGAGGAGCAGCCATCTGTGGACTACTCCGCCGCTCTTCACCGAGGGATGACTCCTGGAGATATTCCCTGTTCATCTTCTGCCTCTGCTCCTCGCCGTGCGGTTGACTTACCCAGTGAGATGAAGAAGCACCGAAGTCGAGCCATTACTGGCGCATCGAGCTCATCTGTCCTGAACGTTGCCATTTACCAAAAGAAGCGTCCGAAGACTATTTTCGTCTCTAAACTCAGTCCCGATACTACATCGGTAGACCTTAGCAACCATCTAAAATCAGTGAATATTACTCCCATTTCCTGCCGGCAGCTGAAAACAAGGTACGACTCCTACTCGTCCTTCCATATTGAAGTTGATGAAGAATCCTACAGTAAGCTTGTTGAGCCTTCGATGTGGCCGATGGGTTGCATATACAAGGACTTTCGTGGGAAGCTTTACGACGATATGCTTCATCCCTCTGAACTGACGCAAAATTGCAGTGGCCCCTAATTTGGATATCTATTATCAAAACGCCCGAGGTCTTCGGACTAAGGGATCAGAATTTTTTTCTAGCGTCTTGTCCTCTTGTTATACCGCTGTTGTGGTTACCGAAACCTGGCTGTCAAGTGATATTCCTTCCAATGATTTCTTTCCAAATAATTACTCTGTTTTTCGTAGCGACCGCCCTGAAACAGGTCCCAAATCAAGAGGAGGTGGAGTGCTCATTGCTATTGACAGTTTTGTGAAGTGTGTTCGACGTTCCGATCTGGAAACTGTTGAAGAATGTGTGTGGCTCGAGCTCACTTTAAATCGACATGAAAAACTTTTACTTGCAGCTTTCTACATTCCTCCGAATCTACCTCCTTCAGCCTATGATGATGTTCTGCTCTCAATCGAACATGTTATAACCCGTCATAGCAAACACAAACTTCTTATTTTAGGTGATTTTAATACTCCTGGTATCAACTGGAACTCACTTATTTCTTCTCACAACAATCATTACATATTAAGTAAGTGTAACGCTCTACTTGATTTCATAGCCTTTAACTCTTTGCAGCAACACAATTTCATTGAAAACTGTTGCGGTAATATTCTTGACATCTGTCTATCGAATTTTGAAAGTGTTCGAGTCTCGAGTTCGGACATACCGCTGACTCGCTGTGACAAATTTCACCCTCCGCTTCTAGTTACTACTGCTGTCTCTGCCTCACCTTCTACTAACTCAGATCGGGTGGGGAATTCGCCCCGTTTCGCGTATGCACGTGGTGATTATGTCGGTCTTTTCAATTTCTTCTCTTCCGTCGACTGGTCCCTTTTAAATGACATTAATGATTCAGATGGACAAGTCAGTCGCTTTACAGAAATAGTTCTTGATGGTATGCGTCGGTACATACCTTTGCATACTCCTACGCGTAGGAAGTTCCCTTCCTGGTTTTCAAGGGAACTAATAACGGCGTTAAAGCTCAAGGAACGGGCCCATCGTAAAGCGAAACGCCCTGGGTTTCACAATTGGGCAGATGAGTTTCGCCGTGTGCGTTCTCTTTGCAAACGCTTATACAAGCGGGACTACGACTCCTATCTTGAGTCTTTAGAGAGGTATGCCTCAAATCGTCCTAGTCAGTTCTGGCGTTACGTTCGCAAGCGTTCCATTAAATCAGATTTAAGTATCAGCTTAGTTGACTCTCAGGGTTCGGAAATTCGGGATGTTGCCGACAGTTTTGCACAACATTTTTCCTCCGTTTACAAACATCCACATTGTGATTCCGTTTGCCTCCCATCTGGTGCACTATCTAATTCCATTCTCTTTGACGAGGAGTTGATAACTGAGAGTCTTAAGCGTCTGAGACCATCTTTGTCTCCTGGACCTGATGGCATTCCAGCTGCCATAATAAAAGCCTTCAGTTATATCTTCGTACCAGTACTGACTGCCATATTTAATAACTGTTTAAAAAATGCTGCCTTTCCTCGCGTGTGGAAAATGGCACGCGTGTTTCCTGTCTTCAAGTCTGGAAACAAAACTGATGTTTCCAATTATCGTCCGATTTCTCTTCTATGTGCAACCTCTAAGCTTTTCGAATTAGCTTTGCACAGCGTACTTTCCTTCCATCTCAAACATATCATAGTACCGAATCAACATGGCTTCATGTCGGGTCGCTCTACTTCCACCAACCTAGTCACGTTTATGACGTATGCCTCTGCAGCAGTCCTTCAGAGGGGTCAGGTTGACACTGTGTACTGTGATATGAGCAAAGCTTTCGACGTTGTTACTCACTCACTACTTCTTGAAAAACTTCTACTCTCTGGCGTTGAAGTCTCTCTCGTAGCCCTCCTACGCAACTATCTCCTTGATCGCTTCTGCTTTGTCAGTGTCAATGGACAGACTTCTTTCGTTTACCCTGCAACGAGTGGAGTTCCTCAAGGTTCAGTACTAGGCCCGCTTCTCTTCTCCGTTTTTATTAATGATGTTTCCTCGGCGATAAAGAACTCCTCGTTTCTTCTTTATGCTGATGATATAAAAATATTCAAGGTAATACATTCTTTTCAAGATTGCGTGTTGTTGCAATCGGACATATCTGCTTTTTCTGATTGGTGTGCGATGAATCGACTTACCCTCAATTCTTCCAAAACTAGGGTTGTGTCCTTTACTCGTAAAACACATAGCTTTCTCTGCCATTATTCTGTCAATTCTGTGCTCTTGGATAGGGTTGATGAAATTAATGACCTTGGTGTACTTTTTGACCGCACCCTCAGCTTCTCCTCTCACAGTAAACGCATTGCTCAGCGGGCTATGCGCACACTCGGATTCGTTTGCAGACTTTCGAGAGAGTTCCATACTCCACTTCCGTTCCTAAAACTGTACCTGTCCATATGCCTCCCGGTCTTGGAGTATGCGTCGGTTGTTTGGAATGGCACTTGCAAATCGAACTTGGACAAGGTTGACAGAGTACAAAAAAAATTTTTACGGATATTTCATTATCGCTTTCCTTTCGCAACTTCCCCCTCTCGCTCCACCAGGAGCGCCCAACTGAATCTTCCTTCCCTTCACTACCGTCGTATCAGACTTGATATCATATTTCTGTACAAACTCCTTCATGGCCACATTATGTGCCCTCAGCTCTTAGAGTACATCCTACTGCGCGTTCCGCGAAAGAGCATGAGGGAATTCAGACCATTTCAGGTTTCTCCTCTTCATTCCCACTCCCCTCTGGACAGGATGCAGTGGTTATTTAACTCTTTTTGTCCTCACCATGACATCTTCCAAAACTCGCTCTGTTCATTTACATTGGATGTTCGTAGCGTTGTATTCTAAATAGTACTTTATCACATATAACTCCCACTTTCTAGCCTTAAATTGTATTTACTTCACTTTTTGCTTTTTCTCCTGTTCAATGCTGTCTGTATCTTGAACTACTTTTTATCCGTTTCTTGCTTATATTTCAACTTTAAACTTTATATTCGAATCTTACTGTCCCTTGTTCAATTTTACTTCTTTATTGTATTATTCTGTATTTCTAGCCTGTGTTTTAAGTACCATGCACTTGTTGCGTCTGGAATGGTTGTTTATTTTATGTATATTTCTATATTACTATAATCAATGTCAGTCATCTGTTTTTTTTTTTTTTTTTTCTCTTCCCCCTCCGTTTTTTTTTTTTTTTCTTTTTTTCCTGGTGTGCTAAAAAATTCTCTCACTGTGTATATAAGTGATGATACTCATTGTTTGCTTAATTTCCGTGATACTTTTCGTCTCAGTTTCATTTCATGTATTATTTATTTCTTTTTTTTTGTGTTCTCTCTGTGTGTGTAAACATGTTTGTGCTTTTTCATTTTTTTTTTTTTTGTGCTGCAGCACAAAGACCACATGGTTGTTCCTGCGCACATTAAATAAAGATTGATTGATTGATTGATTGATTGATTGATTATTATTATTATTATTATTATTATTATTATTATTATTATT